>CAUYRH010100114.1:0-38815 GCA_963574655.1 Perodicticus potto | reverse complement strand
GGCCAGGCGTTGTGGCCGGCGCCTGTAGTCCCAGCTACTTGGGAGGCAGAGGCAGGAGACTCGCTTGAGCCCAGGAATTGGAGGTTACTGTGAGCTGTGATGCCACAGCACTCTATCCAGGGTGACAGCTTGAGGCTCTGTTCCCCTCCCCCCCCAAAAAAAAAACATAACTTGAAGATGGGGTAGAGTGTTTAAGAAATGAAAACCAATCAAATGGGTTTTAAGGCTTCCCAGCATTTCATGTAAGCACAAGACCAAAAAGCTACCTTAAGAATATTGCTTTTAAAGAATTCAGATGGCGAGTATGTTTTCATCAGCTCTTCTTTATGCCCTCTCCTCCATAACATGTTCTTACATAGAATGTTCAGTTTGGGCACTTAAAGATGACAAATTGATTTGGCATAATTTTCTTTTAGTTTTTGATACTTAGTCTATAAAAATCATTTATTATGCTTATTTTAAGTCCTTGTAGATTAGTCTTTGAAAGTGGTGTTATAAGTGAGTGGGTGTTTTGGCTCTTGTGCTTTAAATTGTAACATTTGAACTATTGATGTCACCACTAGAAGTACTTCAGTGAGGTTTAGGGTAACTGTGAGCAAATTTTCACAAAATTATAAAGAGAAAGAATTCTTTCTCTGTATACTACTACTGGTCATGTGTTAAAGGACCCAGTCAGCATGAATGGGTGAATGAACTATCTGGGTGAAATACCAAAAGGGTAAACTTGTTGAGAAATTTTAATGTAGTGTTTTTTCAGATCATATGTTTATCCCTGTTAATGCTTTTTAGTATGCTCACAAGGCAGACTTAGCTCAAAAAGATCCTTTATTTCTTATTGTTGTGGCATGTATGTGAATTTAAAGGAGGGCTGGGTAAAGAGTCAAATATCATCAGGCAAGAACAATTAAGAAAATGCTCAGACAAGCAAACACTTATATGAAAAACTATCAGGAATACCTTTTAATTATTTGTTTTGGAGCGGGCAATGAAATAAGACAAGATTTTCATGTGTGCCATTCAGTGGGGACCCAGGAGTACTTATGTATGTATGTTATCTCACTGTACCTTTCTTATTCAAGTGATGGGACTCTTTCTTGATCTTCATTTGTCTAAGTGGGGGCTGGGACCCAGAGAGACCAAGAGACTGGACCAGTGAGTTAGCATGGAACTGGAGAAGTCACTTCATGATTCAGATGTAGCATTGGCCTTCTAAGGATGAGCAGTTTTGCTTTGCACATTCAAGGAAACTTTTCCATATTGGTAGCATCAGTGGATATGCCTTAGTTTTTTAAGGATTTAAAAAACTGCTCCTTTTGCCCTTGTTGGAGCTGGTTAGAATGTTACCAAGAATTGCCAATAAAGTAGCGCTACTACTTTGAGTGAAAACTCAGTGTTTTTCTGTCACTCTGGCAAAACTGAAGAGAGTGTAGGAGTTTCTAGTGAAGCTCTAATGAAGTTCTGGTTGCCTGACCTTTTCTGCCTGAGCAGTACAATTATTTGAGTATCACTTAAAAGCCTTCAGGGTTGGCTCGGCGTATGTGGCTCAGCGGGCTAAGGCGCCAGCCACGTACACCTGAGCTGGCGGGTTCGAGTCCAGCCCAGGCCTGCCAAACGACAATAACGGCTGCAACCAAAAAATGGCCGGGCGTTGTGGCGGGTGCCTGTAGTCCCAGCTACTTGGGAGGCAGAGGCAAGAGACTAGATTGAGCCCAAGAATTGGAGGTTGCTATGAGCTGTGATGAAACAGCACTCCATCCAGGGTGACAGCTTGAGGCTGTGTCTCAAAAAAAAAAAAGGCCTTCAGGGTTTAGCTCAACCACAGCATTGAGTAGCTGAGCACAATAGGAAGTTGGCTTCATTTTTCACCTTTCATATTCTTTTTTTGTCGTGGAATTTCATGATTCTAACTTACAGGGCACTGTTACAGTTTAGCTGTACATTAAATCTTTGCTCTGAAAAAATAGGCTATGCTCATTGCAACATAGAATAAGCATTTGTTTTTATATCAGTGAGTCATCGATGTGTTGATTTATTGTTACCAAAATTTCTGAGAAAGGTATTTCTGTCTAGTCTAGAAGTTGCAGATCCTTTCAACATGGAAATTTATATTGTTCCTGTTAACTATTATGTTATGCATTCCACCTACACTCGTTCAGTATGCAAGGTTGTTTCAAAATATTTTGCCACTAACGTATTAACATTTTCTCAAATTAGAGAAACAAAGATATCATTGTCTTTTCTGAGCTTCACAACCAAGTTATTATTAGACCTTAGGCTATTCATGTGACTCTGTCTCTGTGTTTTGTAACATGAGAAAAATGAACTTTATCCATGGATGATCATAGAGTAATTCACTCTTCTAAGGTCAGTGGAAAGATATTTCACCCAAATATTGAGAGTATTGGTCTCTTTCCTGTTGACTTAGCATGGAAGACTGGGTCAGTGATAGTGCTTGGTAGAGACCACAGGCAAATCGGATTCCTGTAGAAAAACCTGGAAGTAAAGGACAGTAGTCCTATTCTTTACAACTTTTGGTTCAGATAGTTGAATATATTTAAAGCATCTGCACATTTACTCTGAGAGGGTAGGCTATAGTTTTGTTGACCATTGAGGCTTCTTCTTGTAAAGAAGTCCAGCCTGGGAGAAGTGAGCCCCTTCCTTTTCATTAGATAAGTTCATGGACCAGACCTTTTTTTCATTCTATCTGTTAATCGACAAATTACCTTCTAAGAACCAAATGCAAACAGCTTTGGTCTTTTGTCCTCTTGTTGAGAAGTTTGCTACACCCATAGAAGGTACTTATTTTTATGATCTTATATTTTCTGATGCCAATTTGTTCATTGGAAAATTTTCTTTTGGAAATTTTGGAAAAATTTCTTTTCTTTCCTTTTTATTTTAGAGGCAGAGTCTTACTTTGTTGCCCTTGGTAGAGTGCTGTGGCATCACAGCTCACAGTGACCTCCAACTCCTGGGCTTAGGCGATTCTCTTGCCTCAGCCTCCCGAGTAGCTGGGACTACAGGTACCCTGCTACAACGCCTGGCTATTTTTTGTTGCAGTTTGGCCAGGGCTGGGTTTGAACCCGCCACCCTCAGTATATGGGGCCAGCGCCCTACCCACTGAGCCGTAGGCGCTGCCAGGAAATTTTTCTTTTCATTTCTTGCATTTAGGTATAATTTCACCTTCATACTAAAATTCACAGCTTTCTGAGGCATTGAGTAGAATCAGATTTTTACTCACCCCCTCTCATGTTGACATGGCAGTCAGTGAGACCACAGCATGGACAGGTGGCTCAGTTGCCAGAACCCCCCCCCCCCACCCAGTCTGGATAATGTCATAATTACATTAACCGAATGTGACTGACATTTTGTGAGTTTTTCTGTCTTCATTAAACTTGTTCACCTTCTCTGAAATCCTCATGCTGCACACTAGCACGGAGCAGCCGTATCCCTCGACCCAGCATGAGTCAGGGGTGCAGCCGCGATACCAGCCGTGAGAGCAGCCGAGATACAAGCCCTGCTCGGGGCTTCCCTCCACTTGGTGAGTACACGCAGGCGCTGGCTGAGGAGCGGAGTTCCTTTCCCTGCTCCAACTGCTTGTCCAAGACACTGCTAGGTGGAATGACCTGCTTTTCCTCCTCAACTGTCCTTGTGGTCCTTTCTTCTTTCTTTCCTCTTCCTTAGTCACCCTTCATTGTCCCCCCCCCTGCATGCTTGAATTTTGGCAACTTCAGTTTTCATATATTAGAGGAAAAAAGCACCACTTCACTCTGTACTGTTGTCGCTGATGACCACTTGCAATCAGGTGAGCCCATCTAGGGGTAATTTCTAACAGGAGGCAGAACTCAGCCAAAGTCAGTTGCTGCTTTGAAATAAAGTTAATTCAAAGCTAAGCCTTACTCATTGAAGTTTTACAATTTACCTCTGATTTTACTAAACATCAGTCTACATGTGATTTAACTCGAAGAAGAAACAAACGTGTAATCATGATAATGTTTAGAAAACAAAATGAGTTTTTAGTGTTAATAGTCCTGCCTATCTTTGAATTGAACACATAATAAGGTTTTCTAGTTATTAAAAACTGTTAATCCCAAGAGGCATATGTCAACACAGACTTTTATGAAAAGGAATATTTTATATTCTTTAATAATTAGTTTTTACTTCCTTGGCATCTTAAGTGCTATACATTTAGATGTATGTTTTCCTCTTTCAATTATCACGTGAACTGTGGCCTGCAGCAGTCTCTCATTTTGACTATGTGATCATGTAACTGGTCTTTGAACTATGTAAATGTCAATACAGAAGAGGGATGTTAGATCAAAAGCATACCATCTTCGTATTTGCCTATACTTAACTCCTTCAAGTGTCATATACTTCTTCCAATATCGTTTTTCCCCAATCAGTATCCATAGTCAAAATCTAGATATATTTGTTTATGATTCATTGTCCTTTGTGAGGCTCAGGAAAACTGCAAGTAAACAGATGCCAGAGCCCTGATGAATGGTACCCTTGACTTAGTAAGGTGATACCTGATGTGAGGTATTCTGCCTGGTCAGCAGGAGCCCTTGAGTATGGCAGCTTACCTGTGCATGTCAGCTACTCCACAGCAATCTGAAGCATTTGAACAGAATTCTTAATAAATCAGGAGTAGCAGTGAAGTGTTTTTTGTTTTTGTTTTTGTTTTTTTCCTGAATGAACTGGTGATTTTTCCTTTTAACTTAAGGCTGTATAGCTCTGCATACTTGCTCACTATTTGACCTTACAAACTTCCTACATGAATAAATAATTCAGTTGGTTTATTGCTTATTTTCTCTCTTAGAAGTAATTCAGTGCCTTTATTTTATATGTGTGCTGGCATTTTTGATAATTGTCCATAGAAGCAGCCTTTGTAATCTGGCATCTATGGTCCAGGCAACTGTGCTCAATTCTTGAAGTCCTAATTGAACCCTAAGTAGTTGAGTAAACTTGTTTGTCTGGTTAAATGGATCTGCTTAACAGTCTTGGTGACAATCCAGAATGTTGAAATGTGTATTTGCTACTACCAAGGCAGAAGGTGTGGATCCTAACAAACTCTAGCATCAGCTTGTGTCTTATGCTAAGGCCACGTGTAATGTCTTTGAGCTAAATTTTTGTGCCATGCCTGTTTTTGCTCCTTGGGTTAAACCTGTCCCTAAAACTTATGTCCAGGAAGAACAACAAATACATTCATGCGTACCTGCACCATTTGGAGCAATCAAAAGACTAGCCTCCGTGGTCCCTGTTCACTTTCTGGGGCAGGTATTATTATCTTAGGGACATTAAGCCACTTTCTCAAAGTTACACAGCTAAGTGTGGAGCCTGGGTTAGAATTCATATTTGACTTAAAGCCTGCCTCATTTGAAGGTAGTTCTGATAGGCTCATTCTGTGGGCTTTGAGGTTGTTTTTTTGTTTTTTAAACAGAGTCTCACTCTATCACCCTGGGTAGAATGCCATGACATCATCGTAGCTTACAACAACCTCAAACTCATGGGCTTAAGCAGTCCTCTTGCTTCAGCCTCCCAAGTAGCTGGGTACACGCATGTGCCACAATGCTTAGCTAGTTTTTCTATTTTTAGTAGAGATAGGATCTCGGTCTTGCTCAGGCTGGAATTTTCGTGTTTTACATCTGTTCTCAAAAATGTATTAAATGGTATATCTGAGGCCTCTGCAGGGTTTGGCATATAGGGAGCCCTCAGGAGATATTTAAGTTTGTGGTTTGCAGGATTGGTATTAGGACCTAGGAATTCAAAGATACATATCCAATGATTGTTGTCCTCAGGGGAGCTAAGGTCTAACACAGTGGTTCTTAACCTTCCTAATGCCAATGTATTTTCATTATTACAAAGGGGTTGCAACCCACAGGTTAAGAACAGCTGGTAAAGGTTCCCTCTTTATCTCATTTATTTTAATAATCACTTTTCTTACTCCTTTAGGAAATCTATGAGATTACATACCAGTGTATAATCATACATACATACCTTTGAATCAACTAATATAGCCAACTTTGATTTTAAAAAAGGGGGGAGGAATGAAAACAAATATGTTTTAGTGAATATGTGTTGTTTTTAGGTTTGCATTTTTATTTCAAGATTTTGGGGGATTATTTTAATGGTATAAATATATATTTATAAGGTTATGGTGATGATTTTTGATGAACTGAAATTAAAGGCTGTGCTGTAAATCAGGCATTGACATAAATGGGTCCAACTTGGATTCCATTGGTGGGTGTTCACTTGTATACTCATTGTGCACCAGATTTACTCTAGAATATTCTGTTGAAATAGAACCAAAGGACCACTTTATAAGGAACTTACATGTCAGGTATTGCTTAAAAACTATTTATAATTTAAACTATCAAGATAGAATACTGATGTGCTTGTACAATAAATGTATAGTTTTCCTGAGTCTTAAAATGTTTTGCTAACTTCTTTATTAAAGGAATGTGACAATTTTATAATACCTATTTTAGAGATTTATCTTTATATTTTTGTGAATCTTGGGAAAAGAGGAATTTTCTTTTTGCAAACTGATGAAAATTTGTCCTTATTTGACTAGGTAACTTTTGCTGTTTAACAGCACATGTGCCACAGAGATACATGTTTTGTAAACTGACATAAAAAAGTAGATAAAATTGAAGAATTTGAGGCTTGAATATTTTATTACTAAAAATGAGAACATTAATATATGTATATAATACTCCAGTAGTGTGGATGAAATGTGGCACTGCTCAGTATTACTTTGTAAAATCTGTATGTTTTCTGTGGTTTAATCACCATGAATTTTTCAGAGTGATGAATGGAAGCAAATTATGTTTTGTTTTCCCTGAGGTGAAGAGAAGCTATATATTGCATGAATCTGTGGTCAATAAGTCACTGTTTTGAACCAAGTCTTTATTACGTAATTATTTCCAAAAGTTATTCTCTTGCTACATGAGGATAGAATTTGGTGTTTCTCATGTTGATGAATTAATATACTTAATATGAATACTTGCTAACAAAACAATGTTTTAATGTCTAATTGCAAATTAGAGTTTGCTCTTAACCATTAATGCCACCACCAGCACCACTACTAACCAGTGTTTTAAGTGCTTCTGTATGATCTCTTTTAATATTCTCAATAACTCACAAGAGGTAGGTACCATTATTAGCACCATTTTACAGATGAAGAAACTGAGACACAGAAGTTTAATAGTTTGCCCAAGGTCCTATAGCTAGTTGTGATCAAACCAAGATTTACAGTTGTATTACCAAGCTGGTGCTCATAATTGGAATATAGCTGCTTCTCAAAGAATATCATTAAACTTACAACAACTAAATTTCCAGCAGTTAAACAAGTACATTAATAAACACAGGGTATTTGTGCAACAGAACATTTTGACTGGAGAAAATGGAATTCCAGTTTTTGAGCCCCCTTCCTGTGATTTCATTCTATTTCTGTTGGAATAGCATTATGAATTTCTGTGCTTTTCTTTTTGGTGCATGGTTGCATATGCATCACATACTGATGAAACATCTTGTGAGCTGAGTTAATAATCCATCTTTTTGCCGTTCTACTCGGGGATGTAGCAGGTGCTCTGTGACTCCTGATGTTCTTCATGTTGCACATTTCCATACTGGCTGATGGAGGCTTCATGGCGTGACCGTAAACCTGGAGTCCGAGTTGGTTGATGCACACTTAGTTTGGAGCACCTTAAAGAGTGCCTTCGTTGTGCCTGTGTGTTAATAGCTGTGTGAGAGCCAGCTGGCTACTGTGGAGTTGGGGTTGGCACTTGCTGTTCATTCATATCCAGCACCATTTCTTTTCATGAGAAAATGTGGCCTTGTTGGTAGTAGTCCTTGCATTTCCTTTGGACTGTGGCATTTTCTGTCTTGGGTACTTCAGTGTTAATCCTGTGGGTGTTGCCGTTCCTTTTACCTGCAGCCTCTCGACGTCATTCCAGGTCCACTAGTGCTCTCTCCACTGCTGAATCTGTTGGGCAGTCAGGTGAACAAGTGCTAACTGCATGACTTGGCTTCTTCATATGTTCTAGTATCACTCCCATGTTAACATTTGTTTTCATCTGTGTCAGCTAGCACTTGGCATGTATGCACCTCATGTTTTCTTTTATTTTTTTAAGTTGTTGAATGTTTATAGTTCTGTTAATAGGCCGTAGATGGTTTATAGCCTGTTTGGCAATGTCATTTCTCCAGTGTTCGTATTTATGTTAAAACAAAACAAAAAATTGGAAGCACTTCTTCCCTTTCTGCCACTCCCTCCCCAGGAAAACAACAACCCAAACTAGGTGTCATGGAGGGTCCCTGTGGGGAAAGGAGATAGGGATGTTATCTAGCAGTCTCTTATCTCCAAAGTCTTCACTCCAGTAAACCATCGAATATTAATGCCAGTAAATAGTGTCAAGTTCAAATTATTTTGAGGTACTATTTAGTTACTATCGTTCCAAATTATAGCATACATTATTTTCATATGGATGAAAATAAATGTATTTTTCTAAAAGTTTTCCAGGAAAACAAGACCAAGATTCAGGTAATCAGGTCCAGGCCAAACATAGCCTTTGCAGCCTGCAGACCTCAAACCTCCTGTCTCAGCTCCATTTAAGAAAATCCCAAATCCACTGGTTAGCCATAGTGGCAAAAAGTAAGATACAATAATGCATCAGTTTGCCAGGTGTATCCAGCATTTTTATATGCTAACAGTACTACTAACTATAGCTTTCTCACGAGAATTTGTTACCAAGAAACCAGCTATCCATTTTAGCTGTGTCTGTTCTGATTAAGTACGTCCAGCTGAAGATTATGATTCACACTGAAGGCGCAGTCATATGTATCCATCTGTTGGAAAATTGAGCTTCATGGTAGTATAAGAGCAGTGAAATATATGTTAAAACAGATTTTAGTCTAGCAAAAACAAAAAGTTCATTAATTTTGCTTAGATCCAGATAGTTCCCCTTAAGACATACAATTCAAATTGTCTACTACACGTTTCAAATGATCGGCAGTCACTGTGAATGGCAAAACTGTATGTATCTGGGAAGCACAGATTAATTGCATTGTTATTATAGTTTCAATTTTGTGTTTGAAAAATCAGTATTATCCTTGGAGCAAGAATTGCTGGCATGAGATCTTTTTTTTTTTTTTTTTTTTTTAATTTTTTTAGGTTCCGTTTTATTTAAGTTTATGCTGGATAATTTTTAAATGGCTTATAACTGAATTACTTTCATTCTGTTACTCATAAATCTACTATCTACCCTTTTTTAATGGAAGAAAAGATGAACAAGATCATCTTTAACCACATGCACAGAAAATCTCACCTATTTCATATTTCAACTGATAAATATATATAGAGAGAGAAGTCATCATTATTGTGGTCTTTTTTAGTTTAGATGGCATACTAAATTAACCTATCAAACATAATGGCTAAAATAACATTTGGAATGATCAGCAAATACATTAAAAAAGGGGATAGTATAACATAAAATTTTTGTTTCTTTATAAAAATTCATGATTGTATAACTCTTGACTAGCAGTGTTTAAATTTTTTCCCCTTTCTGTGGTGGTGGAAGGTGTAATGTTTAGAAATTGACATTTTTAAAAAGCCAAATAATACTTCACTTTTAAAGTTCACCACTTTTGCAGGTGATGTCTTGTTACATATCCAGTATTTTACATACATCATTTTATACAAAAGAGTAGTTCATGTAAATTAGATACTAGCTTCCCTTTTATTCTAAATGCTTCTAGAATATTGCTAATATAGAGATCTCCCTTGTCCAGTCATATTTGTTAGCATAGAGAAAATATTTTTATCTAAACATTTTTCTTCCAAAGGTAGTTATACATTAGAATTTTGAATAAGACATTCTTTACTAATAGATAGTATAACGGACTTAACAAAGTATAACTTACACTGGTGCTGTCCTATTATAATCATAATTTCCAGCACTTGTTAAGGAAGACTGGTCCGCTAATTTAATGGGACTTTAAAAAGTGAGTCTTTATTTCCATGATATTTACAAGCTTAAAGTTGTCATTTGAACTAAAATTTATCTTCAATTATTTGGATTCTTTTCATTTTGTTCACCTGTTTATAGACTGTCCTTGAAAAATCCTTTGAGCAGTGAAAGTACTGGATTTTTATGGTGATAAAGAATTTTAACAAATTAATTTTAAAATAATCCTTGCTGACAGAAGCATCACAATGAACAAGTATCTAAAAATAATTGAGCTTGATTAATAACAAACAATAATGACACTAGTAAACATTTGCTCAGAGATCAATTTAATACATTTGTTTCAAATTTTAACTTGTCTATTACACAGCTTTAGAACACATTTATCAAACCATGAAGAATTCTAATTACTTTGACCAAATGTTGAGGCTACCTGCCTCCAGAGGAAAGCTAAATAGATTAAAAGACTGGACTCATAGCCCTTCTATAATAAGTTACCACCCTCTCGCATCTCAGAACTTTTCAGTAATAAAATATCATGTTCAAACAATTTCAGTTGACAGAATACTTTGTGACAAGGTAGCATTAAATGTGAACAACTTAACCTCTACCACTGGTACACAAATCTAGTGTAGTTTAAATTGACTAGAGATTTTTCAGTGCCTCTGTCTACTTGGTGGGAAGAAGCGGGAGTCCTTGCAAAGAACTTAGAAAATCTGAATTAAAGTGACATATCTCTTGTTTTTGTTTTTTAAATAGAACGATTTGGGCTTGGCCAGCCAGGAAGAATGCCTGGTTCTGTGAATGCCTTGCGAGTGTTGAGCACAAGCACAGATCTTGAAGCTGCTGTTGCTGATGCTTTGGTAAGAGGCACAGTATGTACACAGTCCCCCTGAATTAATCATCGGCATTGCTCTGTGTCTTAACAGGAATACAGTTACTGAATCACCTTCGACACTCTTTAAAATTGCATAATTATAGGGTACATTTATATCATTGTTTTCTTTGTAAGTATTTACCTCTGTGCACACATAAGGGAAAATTGGCTTTACAGAGAATATTAGCCTAAAGTATTTCTCATCTGTGCCCTGTAGTATCAAGGTTTTGATGACACTGGGCTTTTCAGGTATCATTGAGCTTCTTTTTATCTTTGTAACCATGGTTTTTTAAATAGCATTTCCTTTTTTCTACTTTCGTGGCATTTTATTATAACAATAGGTAATAGAGTTTGAGGTTTGAAAATCTTGCATTTATTCTATTACCTCATGTATGGGTCCATATGATTTTATGGGTTTTTTGTTTTTTATTGTTGTTGAGAAAATGAGTCCTTAAGTCATTTGAGAAAAGTTTCTGAACGTTAAGGTTAAATCTGCCAGGATATGAAACACTGGCAGAATGTGTTTTTGCATCAGTATAGTGCTGTATCTAAAAAGCACAGAATAACTGCAGGTCCTTTAATTTGGGCTTGTAGCAAAAAACTTCTTGATAAATTGCCTTGTGGTCAAATTGCTTTTTAAAGAAGCATTTCACCTGCTGATAACATGGTCATCTTGCATGTTTCAGCATGCAAGACACGCTCAGCATTTGGATTAAATATTCTTCAGAATTTTCTTGTCCCTGGCCTTGCTTCTGCTGTTTTAAGATTTATTCTTTAAGAAGGGAAAAAGTGGCTCAGCACCTGTGGCTCAGCGGGCTAAGGCGCCAGCCATGTACACCTGAGCTGGCGGGTTCGAATCCAGCCCGGGCCCGCCAAACAACAAGGATGGCTGCAACCAAAAAATGGCCGGGCGTTGTGGCGGATGCCTGCAGTCCCAGCTACTTGGGAGGCGGAGGCAGGAGACTCGCTTGAGCCCAGGAATTGGAGGTTGCTGTGAGCTGTGATGCCACAGCACTCTATCCAGGGTGACAGCTTGAGGCTCTGTCTCAAAAAAAAAAAAAAAACAACAAAAAACGAACAAACAAAAAACCAAAACGAAACAAACAAACAAACAGGAGAAGAAATGTGAGAGATGGGGAGAAAGGGTAAGCAGAAAAAGCAGGGACACAAGTTCAGTAGTTTTGGGGTGAGTTCCAGAGAAAATGAGAGTCATGGCACTTTACTCGTCTCGTCCTATATTAGCTAGCCCTCCCACAGAACGCAGTGGGCATTCAACTCCCACCGCCTTGCTTGATGAAGGAAGCTATACCCTACTACCCACTTGGACTATAGACTTCAGAATAGCCTCCTCTGTTATCTCCTCACCGCCATCTGCTGTGAATTCTCTTCATTCCCTAACCTTTTCACTCACCCTCTTGTCACCTGCAGCCCTCTGCCCTGAATCCCTCAGCTCTCAGTATAAACTCTGCACTCACACACTGAATTCCTATCCTTTCTACCTTTCTCTGAACTTTGCTTCTACAAACATCTAACTTAATCTGCCTTTCTATCCGTTTGTTTATAAATATACTCCAGTCTCAACCATTTTCAAAATAAACGACAAACAAAATAGCTCCCCCCAAATGCCTCCCTTATCTCTTTAATGTCATCCTATATTCCCCTCTCCTTCACAAACCAGCTGCTCCTGTGAGGATTCTACTTACATCTCTTGTTCCTTCTTTCCTCTACCTACGGGAAGAATCAGGATTCTTTCTCAGTCATCTCCTTGAGATTGCCTTTGCTAAGAGTAATTGTCACCTCCTGTCTTAGTCTTGTCTAGGCAGCTATAACAAAATACTATAGACTAGGTGGCTTGTAAAAGACAGCAATTTATTACTCACACTATGGAGGCTGGGAAGTCTAAGATAAAAGACGTGATGTCTGTGACTTTCTGCTGCTTCCTCACATGGTGGAAGGGGCCAAGGGTCTTTTTTAGGCTTCATTTATAAGGGCAGTAATCCCATTCATGAGGGCTCCAGCCACATGACCTAGTCATCTCACCAAGACTCCCCTTATACCATTCCCTAGGGGACTGGGATTTGAACATAGGAATTTTGGGAAACACAAACCTTCACACCATAGCACCTTCAATTACTAAATCCAGTCGCTTAACCGTCAACTATATTTCTCTGTGACATTTGACACTCCCTTTGTTTTTCTTCCCTGGCCTCTATGACACCTGCTGTCCTGGTTTTCTCCCTTACATTTGGCTGTGTCTACTCAGCCTCTTTTAATAGCTCCTGTTCCTTAAGCATCCCTTAAATAAGAATGTCACTCCAGTCTTTCTCTTGATCTTCTCATTTTCTTTAGCCTTATATATTCATATAGGTGTACATTTATATTTATTTGTTACAAATACCTAAAAATGCCAGTCAATTTTGAGTCTCTAGCGATCACCTGCTGGGCTTTTGCACTTGACCATTGCCCAAGTACCTCACACTCCTCATGATCAAAAAGGACTTGCTTCCCCTTCCCTGATCCTGACCAACCCTGTCTCTTTGTCAGTAAATCTCACCAGAATTCCAACGCCCCTGTCTGAGCCATTTTGGATTCCTCCCTCTCTATTGCCTTCCACAATTGATTGATCACTAAGACCTACTCATTCTGTTAGGGTGAAAGTAACCTGGATGCACCTGTTCCTATCTGCAGCACCATCTTTGCCCAGTATAGCATCGACAAGAAAACTATGGAGGCTCGGCGCCTGTGGCTCAATGGGCTAAGGCGCCAGCCACGTACACCTGAGCTGGCGGGTTCGAATCCAGCCCGGACCCGCCAAACAACAATGACGGCTGCAACCAAAAAAATGGCCGGGCGTTGTGGTGGGCGCCTATAGTCCCAGCTACTTGGGAGGCGGAGGCAAGAGACTCGCTGAGCCCAGGAATTGGAGGTTGCTGTGAGCTGTGATGTCACAGCACTCTATCCAGGGTAACAGCTTGAGGTTCTGTCTCAAAAAAAAAAAAAAAAAGAAAACTATGGAAAGGTAATGTAAACCTTTACTGTAATCTTCCCCAAATACCAAAGGGCAATTACAGAGTATGACACATAGAATGCACTAAAAGTCTCTCACCCATTCATTTTCTCTAAAAAATTGATCACTTTGCACAGCATGGTATTTGGGCTATCTCACTCACATACCCTCTCCTCTCAAAACAGACTCAAAACCCCTACTTAGAAGGCTCAAGGAGGGTGGAAGCCTGCAAGTATTCAAAGAGAACTATAGTTTTTATCCTGCCACATATACAGGGGGTGCCAACATTTATACACATTTTAAGATATCTTATGGGAGTAAAATCTACCTTTCCCCAAAAGTGTATGAACTGCAGGTAAAATGGATGTGGGTATTATGTCTATGTATACTTGATCAGTAATGGGAGCTTCAATTCAACTTCAAAAAGTAATACAGAGATAACAATGTGTACACATTTTGGGGCACCCTTTGTATTTGTTGAATTTGTGAATTATCCCATGGATATAATGTACCTCTTTCTCTCCCTTGCTACTTTGTTGCTGCCGTATACATTCACGTTTTAACCATTTTTTATTCTTCTTTGCTCAAACAACTTTCAGTTTGCCTATTTGCCTCTACTCTTCTCCATCCGATGTATTTTCCACGCTGCCACTAAAGTCATTTGTACAAATCAGATCTGTCCATGCTATTCTGTGGCTTAAATCCTTCAATGGCTCCCATAACCTGAAAGGTGAAATTCCAACTCTCTAGGCCAGCATCTAAGATCTTAAAGATTGAGGCTGGGTACTGCCTGATTCTCCAAGCCCTATTTCTTCCAGCTCTGCCTTGGGCAACTTGTGGACCATGCTTCCTGAGGGGTTTCTACTTCCTAAGAGTACTAGCCTGCTATCTCTAACCCAGACTGCTCCCCCGAGTGTCACGCTGGCATACATCCAACCCTGCGCCAGAATTCTGTACTTCAAACTCAACATGTCCAAAAGCAAACTTAGCATTATTTCTTTACCTCCTCAAAATTCTTGCTTTCATTTAGTGGTACCACTCTCTATCTACAAGCTGCGCTGCTGTTCTTGACTCCTTCATTCCCCTCATCTCCAATCAAGTTTTATCAGTTTCACCTCCTAAGTTGCTCCCTTCACCTCCTCATTATTTATCTGGACCATTGCATCGGCCTTCTAACGTCTCTTCATCCAGTCTCGTCCCTTTCAAATCTATTCTTCTACAGTGTGAAGAATGAATTTGAACTATCACAGTATAGACAACTGTCTGCATGTCTTTTTTTGTATTACAACTTTATTGTCTTTTTAAAATTTCAGGTTAATTTGAGGCTACCAACGATTAGGTTACATTGTTTGAGTTTGTTAGGTAAAGTCCAAGCCGTAGTTGAGCCCCTCCCCCGGGGGTGTGCTGTACACCCTTACATCGTGCACCCTCCTTCTTCCCCTCTCCCTTTCCCCTTGAATTAATTGTTCTTTTCTCTTGTGTGGGCATGTGTTGTTCATCTACTGGTTTCATATTAGCATTGAGTACACTGGATACTTGCTTTTCCATTCTTGCGATACTTTATTAAGGAGAATGTTCTTGAACTCCATCCAGGTTAATACAAAAGATGTAAGGTCTCCATCTTTTTTAAATGGCTGAGTAGTATTCCATGGTACACATATACCACAGTATATTAATCCATTCTTGGGTTGATGGGCACTTGGGTGGATCCCCCATCTCAGCAATTGTGAATTGAGCTGTGATAAACATTCTAATGAGGACATCCTAATGATAATATGTCTTTTTCTTCTGAGTAGACACCCAGTAATGGCATTGTGGGATCAAATGCAAGGTCTACATTTAGCTCTTTGAGGATTCTTTACACTTCTGTCAGAAGCTATATTAGCTGTAATCCCTCCAGCAGTGTCAAAGTGTTCCCTGGTCTCCACAACCATGCCAGCATCTGCTACTGCCCACATTCCTTAACATCGCTTCTAAGCCCCTCTCACCCCAGGGCCACAGCCTGCCAGCTTCCACTTTCTGCCTACAACTTCACACTCCAGCAACGCTGAACACCCAGCCACTGGAGTGTGGGGAAGAGAACTGTGGCAAAGTTGTAAGTATGTGTGTGGGATAGGTAGACGGCAGGGAGCAAAGTGTTAAGGCAGAGTTGTTTTATTTTTAAAGATGGATTTGAAAGTAAAAATGACATGTTATGGAAGAGCTCAGAACTGACAGCCAGAAGTAGAATTTAGTCTTAATTTTGCCCTTTTCTTGCTGTGTGGGTTTGAACAAGTCACTCACCCTCTCTGGGCATCGGTTTACTTATCTCCGACAAGGAGGTGGGTGGATTAGATTACCAAAGGCCCTTCAATTCTTAAAATTTATGACATTAGGGGAAAAATTCCCCAAATGTGTTCTATTCACACTCCACAGAGTCTGCCACTCTAAAATGTACAATAGAAATCACAATGTTAGAAATTCTGAGTTAATTCTTCAGTGTTTCTCTCAATACCTGCACCCCAGTTCTCACCACAATCCTTAGATCTTCCCTCCATCATCTGGATTTCTGGGTCACCAGCAAGGCTGGTGGAGCCAGAGAGGAAGAAACATATATCTCAGCTACCAATCTCTTCTCAGGTTTATCTTGGTCTTATAAAAGTCCTAGTAACTGTGCATTTTGAAATTCTCTCAATGTCTGGTGGCCGAGGCTAAGTTATATTTTAAGAGATAAAAACAGAAAACATGAGGGAATAGATTTGCAGTTTCAGCAGCATGTAAGTCATTCATTAACACTTACACAGAATTGTGACCTTATGACTTCTGTTTTGCAGAATTCAGAACTCCAAACGGTCTAATTAACCTCTCAGAAAATGAGCCCTACAATTCAAGTACACTGCCCCCAGGTGACAGTGACAGGTCAAAGACACAGAGACCAATCAGTAAAGACAAGCCTTCTCTGAAGTTCAAACTGCACTCTATTTAAGTACTATAATGTGCTATCATGCCCATCAAAAATCTGTGAATTCCCATATGGCTAAATATTATAAATAGATTTTTAAATTGTTAAATTAAACGTAAGCATCATATTTAGAAATTGCTTTCGGATAGTGGTTCTCAACTCTGGCTGTACATTAGAATCACCTGGGGGAACTTGCAAAAATATACCTGTGCTCGAATCACCCCCCAGAGATCCTCATTTAATTGATCTGGATGGATCATAGCCACTAGAGCAGTCGTTCTCAACCTGTGGGTCGCGACCCCTTTGGGGGTCAAACGACCCTTTCCCAGGGTCGCCTAATATCAGATATTTACATTACATTTCATAACAGTAGCAAAAATTTCAGTTATGAAGTGGCAACGAAAATAATTTTATGATTGGGGATCACCACAACATGAGGAACTGTATTCAAGGGTAAACAGATTTACCTTATGAGGTCAACTGCTTTTACCCTCTGCAACAGTCCCCTATTATGTCCCTATGGCATAGATATGGGTGGGAGAGCTCAGAAGATGCTGAAATAATATGCTTCTAGAATGCTCGTCTGGGAGGATGGACACTGAACTGAAGCTCAGACAAGTAAACAGAGAAAGGAAGGCATCATGAGTCCTGCTTACTGGAGCTGGAAGTGCTTGAGCTTGGTAACCAGCAGTTTGTACTGGGCTCCTAGCGGTGCCATGGACGCTACATCCACAAATATCAGCTGCTGCAGGGGTCCTGTTTCATTGGTTGCCTCTGAGGGACACAAGGTGCGGCTCACTTCCTGGTAGTTGTAGCTCTTCTGGTATCTGCAGCAGCCACGGGAGGGAAAAGTCAGCAAGAACAAGAGAATGAGCAGGACAACCCATCTCCAAACTTGTATTCAAACCCTTTTGTTTCAAATTTCAAACAGGGACATGAGGATTGTTCTGTGCTGACCGGTTCACTTCAGCCGCATCTACATTGCACTTAACCATCCTCCTGATTCAAGGATGAAAAATACATCAATTTTGAGGGGGAACTGTCTTGATAAAACAACCAGCTGATGCCGTTTTTCTATTCTTCAACCTAATGGAAGCCTCCAAATCCAAGTCAAGGCTATCAGAGTTATTTCAATCCTCAAATTCCCCAACCCTTAAAAATGATGCGACACCGTACGATGTGCATACTATTTGCCTTCTGAGTTTTTTCTTATTGGTGCTATAGTGTCATATATAGTTGTCCCCTGAGAAAATGAAATCTCCTTGGGGACAGAGAATTTGTTGTTTCTCCACTGCTGTACCCCCAGCACCCACTACTCAGCAGTGCTCAGTAAATATTATTCATGCAGAATGCATGCATGATGGACATTTCTAAGAAGGACGGAGGTGTTACTCATTTATTAGATGGCTGTTGGATGACCCCTCATCTGATGAAGAGCTAGATCATTATGGTAGAAGTTAAAAATGGTAAAAGTTCATCTAAGTGTTGCAGATCTAGGTAGGGTGCTTATCTGAAATGCAAGAGAATGGAAATGGAACAGAGCTGAACAGGTCAGGGTATGTACCGTGACCTTCGTTAGCACTTTGCATGCTGTATGCCTAATATCTCAACATTCCAAATGTCTGTTTTCTCTTCCCACTAGAAAAACCCAGTTAGGATGTTGAAGAAAACCAAATGCAGCAAAGTTGTCTGGGAAAGAAAAAATTCACTTACAGCCCCTGGAAGAGCAGAGGGACCTGCCAGGACAGCACCTCCTTCTGTTGGCGAACCACAACGAGGACTGGATAGTTGAGATTCTCAGAGGAACTGTTCACATATACCCGCACGGCAGTCACCTGCAGGGCAGGGCAGGGCAGAGAGAGGTAATGCAGACACATACACACATACATGCAGCTGCTCTCTGAGGCTCAGAAAAACTTTAATTGCTGCCATTTTCTTCTCACCAGAGGTAATCCAAATGCCCCAGTTATTTTTCCTCATTTGTATTGTAACCAGAGTGAGTCTCAATTTGATTGCATATTGAAATTGCATGGGGAGATACTAAAACCATCAAACAAACACCACCCCCACCTACAAAAATGATGCCTGGGTCCAACCTGCCAAACTTCTCATTCAGTTGGTCTTGGATAAGGCCAAATTAGGGAGTCTTCCAATAGCAGGCTGAGAATTTGGAACTTCATAGTCTGCACAAGATTTTGAGAATAAACCCAGAATGGGGGGGGGGGTGAAGATGTAGTTTTCTTTGTATTTGAATATAAATCCTAAAAATATAAATATCTAAAAAATAAAATAACCTTATCCCCCCTAATCCTTCCCTTCTAAGACCCTCCATTACTGAAAAACATTAATTTGGGGTTGGTAAAGCATTCTGTGCTTCAAACAAAAATGTTATGACCACATTTTATTAAAGGATAGCAGATGGCCTTGTGTTCTCACCAATGTCAAATCATGATGCTTTCCCAGCAACAGATATCACAGGGGCTGAATTTTCCTCTCTTTGTCTGGCTCCAAGATATAAATCAATCCCTGACATAAAATATTTTTTAAAAAACCAGCAGCTCTATGGCTCCTTCTAAACACACTTGTCAACCCAGGAATTTAACCCAGTTATGGCTGTATTAGAGACAGGAAATTAAACTTTGGCCCTGGATTTTAGATGGTTTTAGTGTTTTGCTTAATTTTTTTTAATAGCATAGGCAACCTGGAAGAGAACAAAATAGAGGTAAAAAGCAAAAGCGAAAATTGATCTTCCCCATGAGGTGTTGTTTTTTTAATGCCTAGTGTTCTCTTGCAAACTTCTTCATTGGGGGAAAGAAAATGAAAGAAAAAAAATCCTATGGTTAAACCCTGATGATCTATCACACCTTCAGCATGGAAATCGAGAGGATGAAGAAGAGCCCTGGTATCACATATTCCTGTTTGGTTCTCTTGTAACATTCTCCATGATCAAGCCACTGCTTTGCTTTTTAAAGGTTAAAACAGTCCAAGAGTCATTTATTAATCTGATAGGAAGTGTTTGCTCAGGGAGTGTTTTCTTGTGTCTACCTACTCCCTACATGTTGCCATGGAAATGATGTCGCAGCTGATAATTGCCAAAACTATATCTCTAGGGCAGACCTTCTTCCCTAAACTCTGGATGTTCCACAGGCACCTCCAGCTCACTGTGTCTGAAATGGAAGCCATCACTCCTTTCACCTCAAACTTGAATTTCTTCTGAGTTCTCTTGCTCGTTGAGCGGCCCCACCCTACAGCCATTCATCCAAGCTGGAATGGAATGTGACCCTTCTTTAGCTCCCTCCATCAGCAGTTCTATTGCTTCTACCAGTTACTGTCCTCAGACCTTCCCCTCCACTCTCAATGGCACTCTGATGGTTCAGCCCTTCACCACTGCACCCTTCCTTGTCAACCACCTGGCTCGTCTTCCTACCCCCAGGCCTGGATCCCAAGGATGCCTATTTCATCTGTCCTGTCTCTGCTGAAAAGGCCTTCCAAGGCTCTGAAGAATTTTCAAGTTTTTCCCCAAATAACAAGAATAAGGAATACATATACGCTTATCATCCAGCTTTAATAATTACCAAATTATAATAATGAATACATATGCACTTTTAATAATTACTGAATTAATAATAATGACTACATATGCACTTATCATCCAGCTTTAATAATTACTAACAAATGTATTTTATTTTGTTTATTCTTCCAATTTCCTCTGAATTTCCCCACTGGATTATTTAAAGTACACACCAAAGATCCTATTATTTAATCGCAAACAGTTAAATCTCTATTTCTAAAATACAAAGCCTCCTCAATTTTATGAAGCATACATTAAAAAAGAACCATAGCCTCAGCGTTCAAGCGGCTAAGGTGCCAACCACATACACCAGAGCTGGTGGGTTCGAATCCAGCCCAGGCCTGCAAAACAACAATGACAACTATAACCAAAAAATAGCCGGGCATTGTGGCAGGTACCCGTAGTCCCAGCTGCTTGGGAGGCTGAGGTGAGATAATTGCTTAAGCCCAGGAGTTGGAGGTTGCTGTGAGCTGTGATGCCACTGCACTCTACCCAGGTCAAAAGCTTGAGGGTCTGTCTCAAGAAAAAAAAAAAAAAACAACCCATAAATTCATATCATTATCTCATTTAATAAAATTAACAATTCTTTAATCTATAATATAAACATGGTAATGGAATTTTTTTTTTCAGTTGTTTCAAAACATTGCTTTCTTCTTAATTTAATAAAAATTGCGTAAAAAATGAGATTCACACATTGTATTTGGTTCATTTTTATTTTGAGGCTCTTTTAATCTGAAGGGTGCTCCTCCCTCCTTTTGGGGGGTGGGGCATTAGTTTGTTAATGAAAGCAGTTCACAAAGCAGCAGTTCACTCTGTAGAAGTCCCACGTTCTGGTTTTGCTGACGGCCCCCTGCAGTGTCGTTTAGTCTGGCTTAAATCTGTGGCACTGAGAGCCAAGGTAAAACCTAAGGAAAACTGTGAAATACAGGAGCTTCATCCTGAGCTCGTCTGAGTCCCTCTTTGATTTAGCAGGCAACTTCCTCTGCCCTCTTAGGTACTTAGTACCAGGGGGGAGTTCCCTCATGTTTTTTTTTTCAAACTTTGAGCTAAGGCAATTATTCTCAAATTTCCGTGTGCCTTTTAGCAAATCAAATCCCTCAAGTCAACCTCTAACATTTCTGATATAGCAGATCAGAAATGGGACTTTAAAGTATGCATTTTTAACAAGCATGCTGGGAGATTCTGATGTACATGGTTTGGGGTCTATACTTTGGGAAGGACCCTTGCAAAGAAATGATTCAAGGGATGATCCCATCTGTCAGCGATCTGCCGACTGTCCACTATTATGAGACCCACATCTGTGAGATCACCAGTGTTAGAGCACATCTGGAACCGAATGCCTTTGGGGACTGAAACTGCCCGGCAGAACAGAGGTATCACCGCCATGTTGATCCCAGAGCCCTGTTCATCTCCACACTCTCATTGTATTTGTGGTAGGTTTCTTGTAATTCATTTGCTTTTTTTATTATTTGATAATAAGCTTACGAGTCATAATATAAACAAACTCAGAGATACTGGCATAATAAATTGCAAAAAAATATATTAGCATTGGCGACAGAAGACACTGGGCAGCTTTTCAAGATGAACAGATAATGTATTACCCCCAGGAAAAGATAAAGAGCCTGTTCAGAATTTGCTTTGTCTTTCCTGAGGCTAATGTGCAGCTGACGAAATTGAATTACATTTGTAGCAATGAAGTAAGTAAGCCCTGTAAAGGCAAAACTAAATGAAAGACAGGGTATTGACCATATTTAATGGACCCTGACACCATGTAACAGACCATTCTTAACAGCCTAACATTCCTCCTCCTGTTGCTTCTTCTTCTTGTCATGGCAACGAGAGCACTTCATTACATAGATCTTATTTTCTTGCTATGTTTACTACAAGCAGGAAATTGAATTGTATCTTAGAGAATTAAGTACTTACATCTCTAATATTATACAGATCACAATTAAGAAAGGTCCTAAAACTTAGAGACTCCCTTTTTAATCTTTCCAAACATGTCAATAGGGAAAAATTCCGAATTATAAGTAATATATTTTTGTTGCATAAAAAGGATGAAAATAATCTAGTTTATTTTTGCTAGGACTGCAGCCTCTTTTACTGGGAACATCAGATCAGGAATCAGAGATTACTGGTTTTCATTATTAAGCACACCATTGTTTGCTTGTGTGATCTTGAAAAGCTGACTCTACTTGTAAAACAGCATTTGCTAATGGTCCCTTGTATGCGAAACTGAGTAACTCTGTTGTGTTGACTGAGTGTAAATCTGCAGGCGTTTAGGTCCTTTGGTCTTCTCTTGTTCCCTTACTTCCTCCCTTTCTTCCTCTCACTCTCCTTCCTTCACCCCTTCCTCCTTTCTTCCTCTTTTCCTTCATTCCTTCTTTTTTTCCTTCCTCCTTTCTTTTCTCCCTTTGTTTTCTTCTTTCTTTTCTTCCTTCCTTCCTTCCCTCCCTCCTTCCTTCCTTCCTTTCCTCTCCTCTCCTCTCTTCCTCCTTTCTCCCTCCCTCCCTCCCAGGGCTCCCG
This sequence comes from Perodicticus potto, assembly GCA_963574655.1. Classification (NCBI taxonomy): domain Eukaryota; kingdom Metazoa; phylum Chordata; class Mammalia; order Primates; family Lorisidae; genus Perodicticus; species Perodicticus potto. The sequence continues at coordinate 15,931 of CAUYRH010100114.1, read as the reverse complement.
CCATCATTGATCTAACATTCACTGAGGGTTTATCCTGAGTCAGGACTATGGGGTATGCTGGTGATATGCTAAAGGCAGCTCTGCCCTTGAAGAGGCTCACCATCTAATCAGAGAGGCAAATGGAAAAGCCACCATCAACAGAACAATATGATGGGTATTATAGTAGCAATATGAGTAGGTGCTGTGACACACAGACGACAGTGATTATCCCTATGGGGAGGTCAGGAGAGCAAGACAGAGCGGTCACTTCCTAAGGTAACGAAGATGGGCTCTTCCACACATGTCCTGCCATTACCTATTTGATGCATCAAACCTTCAGTCACAGTGTTAGAAAACATCCATCCAGCCTGAGTCAGAGCGAGACCCCATCTCTACCAAAAATAGAAAAATGGCCAGGCATGTTGGTGGGCACCTATAGTCCTAGCTGCTCAGGAGGCTGAGGCAGGAGAATTGCTTGAGCCCAGAAGTTTGAGGTTTCTGTGAGCTGTGATACCACAGTACTCTACTGAGGGTGACATAGAGAGAAAGAAAGAAAGAGAGAAAGAAAGAAAGGAAGGAAGGAAGGAAGGAAGGAAGGAAGGAAGGAAGGAAGAGGCAGAGAGGAAAGAAGGAAATCTTACATCCAGAAAAGTGCTCAGAGGCTCAGGGAGATCATCTACCTTCATCTTCCCAAGCACAGTTGAGGAGCCCAAGATATAGAGATGAAGTGACTGCCCCAGGGAGACTCAAGTGTGGAAAAATGATTAGATCCCAAGCTTCCCATGTCCCAGTCTCCACACAATGCTCGGGCAGAACATGCTGGCATCACTATTTTGAATCCTTGGCCTCACTGAATAACCAGTTCAGTATCTTCTATATTCCACTATGAAATCCAGAAGCTAAGCTGTAAATGCAATGAAGGGAAGAGACAAACCACAGACTAGGAGATGTGATTTGTACACATGTAACAGACAAAATATCAGTATCTCGACTACACGAAGAAGCCTTAAAACTCACACGAAAAAGCAACCACCAGTGGAAAATAGGTTAAGGATATAAACCACAACTAAAGAGGAGAAGAATGACCACAGACCACGTGAAAGATATTCATGACTTTACACTCATCAGAAGGGTAAAGCTCAAAACTATGACAACATCTTGTGTGTAAGGATGTGGAGAAATAGGTACTCTTATATGTTGCTAATAAACACTTGCATATTGCTTTTATATGGTACAACCACTTCAGAGAGCAAGTTGGCAGTATCTCCAATGGAAGTGGTTGAATTACATCTTAACATTTCCACTTCTAAGTTTATACACACAAAAAACCTGTTACATATTCACAAGGAATCATGAACAAGAATGTTCACTGTAAGTATTGGTTACAATAACAAAATTTGGAAACAGACTAAAGGTCGACAAAAATCAGCTAAATAACAGAAGCATGAGTAAATAAATTGTATTCACACAATAAAATGCTATGCAGAGGCAAAAAGTGAATGATCTGGAATATGGATCAGTATTGATACAACTCAGGAAGGTCAACGGAGAGCAAGAGCAGGTTGGTGAAGGATACACATACATACTACATGATCCCATTTATGTAAACTTTGAAAACAAGCAAAGCAATACTGTATTTTTTAACATATACATCTTTAGTAAAATATATATACATGGAAATGATAGGATAATGGATTTCAAGAACTTTGAAGGATCTGAGACTTTACCCCACTTGCCACAATTTCATTATACTGGGAGAAGATGCATATATATCTCCTGGCTTGGAAACAAAGAACTTTATCACTCTTGTCATGACAAGAAGCATTAGCACCACTTCCCCTTGCTTCTAAGTGCCACGAAGGTGATGCGAATGGGCCCAGAGAGATGCCCACATAATGCAGAGGGCTGCACTACAGGACAGGAGCCCTGAGCCTAGACAGCCCAAGTCTATGTGCAATAATCACACAGGGAGACATAGACTATTTTCTGATATTTTTATTTCTTAAGCCAAGTCCTGCATACAGAGGTGCTTATTACATTATTTTCTGTACTTGGTTAAACACTGAAAATGTTTTATAACAATAATAACAAAGAAGCCATGACATGCTGGCCTTTGTGTTTGCCCACTTCTGAGTGACAACCCTCATTTTCTACATGTTCTCGTTTTCTGCCCTCATTTGTCTTGTCCCCAAGACATACTCTTTTTGCACTCTCAATTCATTTGCTATGGTCTGTACTTACTCTAGTGTTTGATCTGCCTATACTAATTTCATAGTTTACACCACCCCCAACCCCATGTGCAAATGGAACTTTATTTCAAGAGGTGGTGCTGAAGAAGCCCTGAGTATCGCTGTCTCTGTGTGTCTCAGTCAGCTGCAGAACTTTGCATCGTCTTTGGCCTCATCAACATGGCTCATTTCTCCACTGCTCTACCCCGGAAAAGAAATATGGTCAGGGGAGCCAGGAGCAGCTGGCACTACTCTGAACAGTAATGTGCCAGCCTTGGTTCTGTGCTGTTAGGTTAGTTTTCTAGGATGCTGTAACAGAGTATCACACACTGGGTGGCTTATAACAACAGAAATGTATTCTTCCACAGCTCAGGAGACTAGATGAAGTCCTCAAGCAAGGTGTCAGTGGGGCCGTGCTTCCTCTGAGACTCCAGGAGGAACTGTTCCTTGCTTCTCCTCAGCTTTTGGTGGTGGCTGACAATCCCTGGCATTCCTTGGCTTGCAGCTGCGTTACTCCCTTCTTTGCCTCTGTGGTCACCCGGCCTTTTCCCTGTGTTTCTGTCTCCACATGCTGTTTTCTCTGTGTGTGTCTGTCCAATTTTCTTCTTCTCATAATGATTTAAGTCACACTGAATTGGGGCTCAGCCTAACATCCTCATCTTCATTTGATCATATATGCCAACGACCATCCTTCCAGATAAGGTCACATTCATAGCTTCTAGGTGTTAAGACCTCAATGTATATTTTGGGATAGCAAATAAACCTATATTTGTAGGATTTTTAAGTAATAAATCATTCTCAAAAACTTCACCTTTCATGGACTGTAATCTTATTTTCAGCTTGTACTTACTTGTAGTAAAAGTAAATTGGATTCTTTAGGCTAGGCCTGAAGAATCCCTGGGCAGACAAAGCCAGTTAGGCTCACGAATGTTCTTGATCTTTCTTGATTTGCAAACATAAGCAAAACTTAACTTGAGCTATTTCTTACAACTGCCTGTATTAAAGAAAAATGAAATTTAAGGTCAACTAATCAGAAGCCACAAACTAACTTATATAATAGGGACTTTCTAGAGGATAGACCAAATAAGGCTATTGTGTAACTGTAATCATCAATTTTTTTTTCTTTACTTCTATTTTTACCCTATCAAAGCTTTCCTCTTGTGTCCCCTTAGTTGAGTCCCCTAAACCACTTCTGGTTTGGAGCTGCCTAACTGATGAACTGCTGTTCGCTAAGATAAACTCTTAAAAAAAGATTGTTGTGTTTCAGTTTATTTTTGTTTTGTTGAGACAGACTGCCTCTGTCACCCTGGGTAGAGTGCCATAGTGGCATTATAGCTCACAGCAACCTCCAACTTGGGCTTGAGAGATCCTCTTGCATTTGCCTCCCGAGTAGGTGGGACTATAGGCACCCGCCACAATGTCAGGCTAGTTTTTCTATTTTTAGTAAAGATAGGGGCTTGCTGATCAGGCTGGTTTTGAACTCCTGAGCTCAAGCAATCCACCTGCTTCTGCCTCCCAGAGTGCTAGGATTTCAGGCGTGAACCACCACCCCCAGCTCAGTTTACTTTTTAAGACCTTCATGGGCTCATGTGTCATAACTGGGCTGAGTGAAGGCAGGACTTTTGGGAGAGTCCATTATGTGACTGTTGTGTAACACAGCTGCCCCTGAGCTAAGTGACCTTGCATTCCCGAGTCCTTTTCTTCTTAGAGGCTAGCAGAGTGATGGTAAATGAAGCATTTTATTCCAAGGTTTTTATAATTACTGCAGTGAATTGAGCTGCTCCAATCATAGGTTGTACTTTTTTAAAAGAGAAAGATTAAAATAAATCATATGGCTACTGATGTGACTGTTTACAATTCCTTCAGCCTGGTTCAGCCTTGAGAAACTATCTTCTGTATGCTTATGCCATAATAAAGAAAGATATGTAGACCTGGGTTTTGTTTCTGGCCCTTACATCTACTAGGTAGGTGGTCTTGGTCAAATCATTTCCAGTCCCTGGGCCTTAGTTCCCTCAATTGTAGAACGGAAACAGTAACGCTCAGATTATTCCATCTCCCTGTCTCCCTGTGCAGCTTCATCAGTCACCAGGCAGATGAGGAGGGACGCTGTCTGGTGACCTCACAGAGCACCAGGAAGTACAGGAGGCAGAGCTATTCCCACTCTCATCCATTCATCAATCAATCAGTTATTGACAGTCTGTTGTCTGTGGGTGGAGACACGCTTATAAACCCAATCAGGCCTGGTAAAGGAAAAGGTTATACGAACTATCTCATGTAGGATATTAATTTCCTTTTACAGCTTGGCTTCCAGCTAGCTTGGAGCAGCTCATTCATCTTACTGAAAAGAGCAGTTTACCCCTTGGGAGCTATTTATTCCCTATACTTTTAAATTCTCAGCATTTTGTATTCAGAGCACTTTTCTAGGAAGAATGCTTTCCAGACTTCATCTCATCAATTTCATTATGCCAACAATAACCTAGACAGAAATACATTTATGTAAGCATTCATCTTTCTGTTTATGATCTAAATTTTATATTAAAATTTTCAGTTCCAATAAAAACATGGGCAAATGCTGAAAAGAAGTATAATCATTGGCAGTCTGGGAATAGAGAATAATACCGGGTCAGACTCTGGCTACTTTAGAATGAACTTTGTTCATCAATAAATATTTGACTTGCTATCCTGTGTCATGGATTGTTCTGGACACAGGAGGTATATTAGTCAGCAGTGTAAACACAATCACTCTCCTCTTTGGAGCGGAGGTTTGCCTAGGAGATGCCAGTTAAACAAGCTGTTAAATTGAAGTTCCAGTTCCATGGGAGAGCACAGCATAAACTTTGGGGGAATATTTTCCAAAAGGATGAGTAGGAACTAACCAGAAAAATGTAGGGAGGACACAGGAAGAGAAATGTCCACAGGGAATAGTGTAATAGACACAGGGAAGGGGAGCTGGGGGCGGGGGCTGAGAAATATGCTTGAAGAATTAAAAGAGAGTCAGTTTGGCTGGAGCATGGTTGTGTGAAGAGTGAAGTCATGTTAGGGAGGTTGGGACTCTATTCCAAGAGCAATAGAAAACCTGGGGAGGTTTTAAGTGCCACCACCCTGTTGACACAGTCATCCCTGGAAACCCCATGTTCTCTCTATTGCTGCAGGGGGGCAGCTGCTTTCTGGAGTCATTGGTTCTCAAGTCAAAGTCTGGGCAAGGCAGATCTGATTGACAGTGCTGAGGCCACCTAACACACCTGGGCTTGCTGGGGTGAAGGTGGGAGAGGGATTGAGAAACCAAGGGCCTGGTGTTCAGCTTCTGCAGTCGAACATAGTCTACCTCCAGCTGAGGCTCATGAAATGGCAAGTTCCCCCAAACACATAGGAATGGGGTTCCAATGTTGGGCAATCAAAACATAGCTGAGCTCCACTCTACCTGGACCCTTCTTCCAGGCAGTGAGTACCAAGACTATTTATCCTACAAAACAAATGTTCCCTAGAACACACTTTGGGATATACTGCTCTAGACAATTTTCATGGGAACTGGTGGCAAGACAGGTAGGTCCTAAAGACTCTGACCTACTATGGGCTGCCTTTGCCTCTCCTGCCAAGATCTAACAATCTTCTGCCTGGGGTTTCTCATAGTTTTTGCATGAGTGTCCCAGCCCCTTTGCCTCCCTCTGCCTATAGCATCTCTGGGTTTGGTTCCTGGGAGACAGCCAGTACTTTGGGTTGATCCACCAGCCTCCCAGCTGCCTGAGCACACTCATCTCCTGTGCCTGGTTCCTTTTCTCCTCTCTATCTGCCCTGCTTATTTCTATCTCTTGCTAGGTCTCCTTCTCTCGTGAGGGCATGAAAGAGGAGAAAATAATTATTTTGTGGTTTGAGGCAGAACTTAAGAATTCACTCCCCAGATTTTATTTATATGCTGATGGATTGCACTGCAGGCAAAGTTCTTCTGGAGCTCTTCTGAGGCCTACTTAATTAATGCTCTGATGATGGAAAAGCTGTAGAAAATTATCATTATTATTGTAAGAATTATGATCTGACATTCACAGCTGTTTATTTCGGTAATAGAATTTATTGTCAGACTGTCATTTATAACTTCTAATGAGTGTTTGTCAGGATTTAAGTATTACCTGATGGGAACTGCTTTCTAAACAAGATGAAACCAATCATTTGCAAGCATCTTCCTCTTCAAAGTCTTCAAAGACAGTTTTTTAAGACTAGCAGATGGAGCTTGAAGGAGGGGCGTGTTTAAGAGAGAATATCATTTCTAAACACTGTGGCAGGGATGATCTGTACTGTTTGAATTCACTTTGATGCTCAGATGAGGTATCCTCATTGAATGGTTAGAGATAAAGGGCTGCAGCGCCCCAGCTGTCTTCCTGCTACATCTTGATCCCTGCCTTTATCTGAGTCCACATAGATGTTTTTGACAAATGCCATATAGCTTGAGCCTACCCCACAGGGAAGTTTGGTGGGATTGATTTGGGGGCTACTCAGCAGCCCAAACCCTTTCATGTTTTGGAGGAACTGCCCCACTCTACCCCACTGTGTGAGTTTGGGAAGGCAAGGCTGCCTAAGGATGTTAAAGGGGACAGATATGTGACCTACGCTCAGAGAGCTGGATGCACCTACTTGGTACTTTCATTCTTGAGTGAATGACAAAGATGCAGTGAGAGTTTAGAATTCACTGGTGATGGTGGCCAGTGGGGTACCCGGCCACAGGATCCAGGGGCAGCTACATACAATGGCAGTGGAGGTGGTGCCATGTTGAGGACCTCGACCAAACCATTCCTACCACTTGAGTGTTGCTAGAGTTTCCTGCAACTTAGGCTCCTTGGTCTCCAGATGTTGCCTGAGCCTGGTAACTCAGGTCTGAGAGCCACTCGATACCCTTCTATAATAATAAACTCTTTTTCTGCTTCTTTCTCCTTAACTGGCAATATTTATATCACTTTGTTACCCAGGTCAACATCGTTCCCCTCCCAGAAAGCTATAATTCCTCCTTCCTGGTGAAGATAATGTGAAGAGAGAGGAAAGATAAATACAGGATTTTTTTTTAATCATGTAATGGAGAGGGATATAATAACACTGTAAAACTGTGGGCATTCATGTGTTACCTTTCTGGCCTATAACATATGCACCCAGTTAGGAGATTAATTAAGATAGTTGTGCATCACTTTGTCCACAAAAGGCAATTAAATCAAGAGGGACAGAAACAGTCAGTCCTGTTTGTCACAGCTTATCATCATGGCTGCTTAAGGGAGCCCTAGAAATACCAGTTCTTAGAAGTCATATTGTGCTGAAGTAACAGGCAGGATAAACGTTCATGCCTCTTCCGTCTTTGTGTTGCGACTGGCACAAAGAAGGAACCCAGCATTGATGAAAATAAACTACCACCACCACCCCAAAAATACATGTAATAAAAGTTGGCCCTCTGGGCTGCACAGGGAGTTGGAGTAAGACCATGGATGGCTTTTCGGAACACTGAGGAAAATCCAACAACTTCACAGTTTGACTCAGTGTCAATCCTACTTGCCTGGTGTTGTCGAGGGGTAGAAACAATAATAACATCAAAATCGCGTTTCAATTTTCAGTAATTGTAAGGGAGTTAGATATAGGATCTTAAATTACATGATCAAAAGACATTTCTACTAAAGTATGACTATGATATTTTAGAATTGTTTTTATTTTTTTGGCAAGCATAATAGATGTGCTCTGATGGGAGGAAGGGTGGTTTCGTAGAAATGTTCTGAGGAAATATTCTTTGGAAGCTGAGTTACATTCCTGGCTTTGATTTTTTTCCTTCCATTTTCTTTCTTTATTTTATTATTTTGTTATTTTTTGGTCATCCTTTGGTGTGCATGTGCTTCAATTTATTACATGATTTTGGACAAGTAATTTGTATCACTGACCCTCTATTTTCTGCTCTATTAAGTGAGAAGAGATTGGGTCATTTAAAAGATCCTTCGAGCTCTTAAAATGTAATTACCCCTTTCTTAGGGTTCTCAGGGGTATTTTATGTTTCTTTTAATTGTGGAAAAAAGAACAGAAAAAAGGCCTAATCACTTTTTGTAGCTAAGCAGACTTGACAAAGATAGAATCATAAAATCAACCATATATACCAACTGTTTAAATAAAATATGTTCTTCATCTTTCATGAGGAGTGAAACACTATCATTAAAAATTTTTTGCTATTATTAAAAATACACTACTGGGACCTGATCAAACTAAAAGGCTTCTGCACAGCCAAGAACACAGTAAATAAAGAAAGCAGACAGCCCTCAGAATGGGAGAAAATATTTGCAGGTTATGCCTCCAACAAAGGTTTAATAACCAGAATACACAGAGAACTCAAACGTATTAGCAAGAAAAGAACAAGTGAGCCCATCTCAGGGTGGGCAAGGGACTTGAAGAGAAACTTCTCTGAAGAAGACAAGTGCACTACCTTCAGACATATGAAAAAATGCTCATCATCCTTAATCATCAGAGAAATGCAAATCAAAACTACTTTGAAATATCATCTAACTCCAGTAAGATTAGCCCACATCACAAAATCCCAAAACCAGAGAAGCTGGCGTGGATGTGGAGAAAAGATAATATGTCTACATTGCTGGTGGGAATGCAAACTAATATGTTCCTTTTGGAAAGATGTTTGGAGAATACTTAGAGATCTAAAAATAGACCTGCCATTTGATCCTATAATTCCCCTACTAGGTGTATATCCAGAAGACCAAAAATCATTTTATAACAAAGATATTTGTATCAGAATGTTTACTGCAGCCCAATTCATAATTGCTAAGTCATGGAAGAAGCCCAAGTGCCCATCGACCCATGAATGGATTAATAAATTGTGGTTTATGTACACCATGGAATATTATGCAGCTTTAAAGAAAGATGGAGACTTTACCTCTTTCATGTTTACATGGATGGAGCTGGAACATATTCTTCTTAGCAAAGTCTCTCAAGAATGGAAGAAAAAGTATCCAATGTACTGAGCCCTACTATGAAGCAAACTTAAAGGTTTCATATGAAGGCTATAACCCAATTATAGCACAAGAATTTGGAGAAAGGGGCAAGGGAGGGGAAAGGAGAAGGGAGGTTGGGTGGAGGGAGGGTAATTGGTGGGGCCACACCTTTGGTGCATCTTAGAAGGGTACAGGTGAAACTTACTAAATACTGAATATAAATGTCTTAACACAATAACTAAGAAAATGCCATGAAGGCTATGTTAACCAGTTTGATGAAAATATTTCAGATTGTATATGAAACCAGCACATTGTACCCATGATTGCACTAATATACACAGCTATGATTTAATAAAAAAATTTTGCTTTTATTATTATTTTTATTTTTTAATTTTTTTTGAGATAGACCCTCAAGCTGTCACCCTGGGTAGAATGTGGTGGCATCACAGCTGGCAGCAACCTCCAACTCCTGGGCTCAGGCGATTCTCCTGCCTCCACCTCCTAAGTAGCTGGGACTACAGGTGCCTGCCACAAGGCCTGGCTATTTTTTGTTGCAGCCATCAGTTGTTTGGCAGGCCCAGTCTGGACTCGAACCCACCCGCTCAGGTGTATGTGGCTGGCATCTTAGCCACTTGAGCCATAGGCGCTGAGCCTTATTATTATTTTTAATTGACACATAAAATTGTACTTATTTGTGGGGTACATTATGATATTTTGATATATGAATACAACATGTAATGTTCACATTAGGGTAATTAGCATATCCATCACCTCAAGTATTTATCATACTACCCATCTTTGTACTGGGAGCATTCAATATTTGTTCTTTTAGCTATCTGAAAATACCACATTGTGGTATACCCAGACAATGGAGTATTATTCAGCATCAAAAAGAAATGAGCTATCAAGCCAGGAAGAGACAGGGAGGAACCTTTAATGTGCAGTGCTACATAAAAGAAGTGAGTATGAAAAACCTACAAGCTGGGTGCATTCTAACTGCAGGGAAGGCAAAATTCTTTTTTTTTTTTTTTGCAGTTTTGGCCAGGGCTGGGTTTGAACCCGCCACCTCTGGCATATGGGGCCAGTGCCCTACTCCTTTGAGCCACAGGCGCCGCCCCGGGAAGGCAAAATTCTTTCTCTTCCCTCTTAGGGTCCTGGCTTGGCCTAAGAATTAAATTGACATAAGGTAGATTAACAAGGGGAAAGCAAACAAGGTTAATATAAGTTTTGCATGACTCAGAGCCCTCATGAGGAAATGAAGACCCAGAGATGCAGTTAGATTTGAACATGTATACAATGAATTAGATAAACAGTAGCAAGTTGTGAGAAAGTGAAAAATAATTAAGGTAGTTAACAGCGTGGAGAAGTACCCAAGAAGGTAAGTATTAGTCTAACAATGTTTATACAGATTTCCTTCTTTCTCAACTTCCGACCCTTAATGATAAGGATGTTGCTTTCTTTTTAGCATGGGAATATCTTTCATATGGAAGTTCATTTTCTGCTTTTAAAAAACAGAATGACGGTTAGAGTGATCTTCTTGCATCTGTTGTTTTCCAAGTGCCTTTAACTCGAAATCAGCAATATGCTAGAGTAACATATTTTGGAGTGGCATGTTCTGAACCCCTTTACAACTATATGAAATTCTGGAGAAGGCAAAACTATGGAAATCAAAAAAAAATCAGTGAAAGGGAAGGAAGGATGAATTGGTGGATTACAGGGGTACTCTGGGGGGTGAAGTATTCTGTACTATACCATAAAGGCAGACATAGGACATTATGTGGTTCTCACAACTCACAGAACTGTGTAACACCAAGAGTGTTACCATTAGTTTACACCTAATGTAAACTATAGATTTTAGTTAATAATAAAGACAATAGCATATCAATATCGGTTCATTATTAGCGTACCACAACAATGTAAGATGTAAACAAACAAGAAAACTCTGAGGGTGGGTTGGGGAGAAGTTATCAGGGAAGAAGCAAATGAAGTTGAAACACTTTGGAATCCTGGATTAGGCAGAGGGAGGCTTTTGTTACACTCTTGAAAGTCCACAGTATCATCTGTAAGTCTTCCAGATAGCCAGAAAATGCTTGTCCCAGATGACAAGTTACTTGGTGATGCCAGATAAACTTTAATTTTACCATCATTTTTAGAAAAAAGTGTTTTACTCAAATACTTAGAGTTTAGTCAAAACATGTAATCTTCACCTTTAAATAAACCAGTACTTTCGTAATTACACATTGACATTGCTGGCCAGCCTTGAGATCTATTGAAGAAAGCTAGGTCCAAAAGGAAGTTTCTTAAAATTATGATTTGAAAACTAGTTCCTAAAAGGCTTTTCAGTGGTCCAAGTAGAGAGAAAATATCTCAGAGTTTTGGAGGTTTGTCAGGGAAGTGGACAGATTTCTTATCAGGAAACAAGGCTTGCATTCTGCTTTATCCTTTCAGTATAAGACACCTTTAATTCAGCTTTATTCTTCTCATTCAACCCATTGACAAGTGCCCCATTCAATCTTCGACAAGATCAGCATCTCCATTTCCTTCTTCCTAATAGCAAAATCAATTTCACTGTCTATTATTGTCACCGCAAATAAACTGAGGGAATGAGAATTTGAGGTAAGAAATCACTTCAGCAAGCCAATTTTAATTAATTTTATTACTAATAACATTTAATATATAACTTATATTTGCTGTATAACACTCAGCTTAAATTTTCCCGCCTCTAGGAATGAAAGACTCTCTTTAATATTTTTCTTTTATTATTATTTTTAATTGACACATACAAATTACACATATTTATGGGGTACAGTGTGATATTCTGATAGTAAGTACAATGACCAAATCAAGGTACTTAGCATATCCAAAACCTCAAACACATATAATATTTTTGTGTTGGAAACATTAAGAATCTGCTTTTCTAGCTATTTGAAAGTACACAATAAATTGTTGTTAATTATAGTCACCCTATAGGGCTACAGAACTCTAGAACCTATTCTTCCTTTCTATCTGTAACTTCATATCCTTAAACCAGCCTCTCGCTTTCTCTGCCTCTACCCTCTCCTTCCCTCCCTGTGGTAACCACTATTCTACTCTCTCTTTCTATGAGATCAACTTTCTTAGCTTTCACATGTGAAAAAGAATATGAGACATTTGTATTTCTGCACCTGGATTCTTTCACTTAACATAATGGCCTGCAAGCTCATCCATGTTGCTGCGAATGAACAGGACTTCATTCTTTTTTATGCCTGAATAGTATTCTATTGTATATGTATGTGTGTGTGTGTGAGGGGGTGGGTGTGTATACTACATTTTCTTTATGCATCCATCTGTTGATGGACACTTAGGTTGATTCCAAATCTTGGCTATTGTGAACAGTGCTGCAGTAAACATGAGAGTGCTGGTATCTCTTTGACACACTGATTCCCTTTCTGTTGTATGTATGCTTTACCAGTAGTGGGACTGCTGGATCCTATGGTAGTTCTATTTTTAGTTCTTTGAGGAACCTCCACACTGTTTTCCAGAATAGCTCTACTAATTTACATTCCCACCAATAGTGCATGAGAGTTCTCTTTTCTCTGCATCCTTGCCAGCATTTGTTATTTTTTTGCCTTTTTGGCAATAACCACTCCAACTGAGATAAGGTAATATCTTAATTGTGATTTTGATTTACATTTTCCTGATGATTAGTGATGTTGAACCTTTTTTCAGGTATCTATTGGTCATTTGTATGTCTTCTTTTGAGAAACATCTATTCAGCTCATTTGCCTTTTTTTATTTGGCCGGGGCTGGGTTTGAACCTGCCACCTCCAGCATATGGGACTGGCGCACTACTCCTTTGAGCCATAGGCGCTGCCCCATTTGCCCATTTTTTAATTAACTTATTTATTATTATAATTTTTTTTTGCTATTAAGTTGTTGGAATTCTTTATATATTCTGCATGTTAATCCCTTTTTGGATGAATAGTTTATGAATATTTTTTCTCATTCTTCTGGTTATCTCTTTTCTCTGTTGATGGTTTATTTTGCTGTGCAGAAGCTTTTTAGTTTGATATAATCTCATTTGTCTATTTTTTGTTTTTGTTGCCTTTGCTTTTGACGTCTTCTCCATAAAATATTTGCCTAGACCAATATCTTGAAATTTTTCTCCTATACTTTCTTCTAATAGGTTTGTAGCTTAGGGTCTTACATTAAGTCTTTAATCCATTTTGAGATGAGTTTTGTATATCATGAGAGAGAGGGATCTAGAGTCATTCTTCTGTATATGGAGATTCAGATTTCCCAGCAACATTTGGATTTATTTCTGGGTTTTCTGTTTTGTAGAACATTATCTTTCAAGATGAAATTAACAGCTTTTCCTGTATAAACTATTTTAACACACATTCTTAGAGGCTTATCATATATGAAAGCCAAAGGATTTAGAATTAGGACTTCACAGAATATAATGTTTTTATTGTTCACTTCAGTTTTTATGTAAAATGCACATCTTCAGCCTTTTTTTTCTTGCTAGCCATCTATTGTACTAAGAAAAACACAAAGTTTCTGTTTTGAAAAGAACCAGAAAAAGAAAAAAAAAAAAGGAAATGATTTTAAGTGTGTGTGTGTGTTAGCGAAATAGAAAAGACTGTACCATCTGGAGGGTCCATGACATGTTCAATATTTTCTTTTTCAAATATGCAGAAAGGATGGGGAGGCCCCAAGTCAAATAGGTCATTAGATGCACCTTTGAATCATTAATGCACCACCTTGGTATATTGACACGGGACTGCCATTAGCTTCAGAATTAAACAGTGTAGCAAGAGCTGGTTAACATACTCTGGGTGCTGAATGGCAACATGTGATAACATCAACACCCTGTGGTTATTTTTGTTTTTTAATTTAATTTGATTTAATTTAACTTTTTTATTAAATCATAGCTGCGTGCATTAGTGCAATCAAGGGGAACAATGTGCTGATTTCTTATACAATCTGGAATGTTTTCATCAAAATGTTTAACAGCCTTCATGGCATTTTCTTAGTTATTGTATGAAGACATTTGTATTCTGCATTTAGTAAGTTTCGCCTGTACCCTTCTAAGATGCACCATAGGTGTGGCCCCACCAGTTACCCTCCCTCCATCCAGCTTCCCTTCTCTCCTCCCCTCCCTTGCCCCTTTCCCCAAATTCTTGTGCTATAATTGGGTTATAGCCTTCATGTGAAACCTATAAATTAGCTTCATAGTAGAGCTGAGTACATTGGACACTTTTTCTTCCATTCTTGAGAGACTTTGCTAAGAAGAATATGTTCCAGCTCCATCCATGTAAACATGAAAGAGGTAAAGTCTCCATCTTTCTTTAAGGTTGCATAGTATTCCATGGTATACACATACCACAATTTATTAATCCATTCGTGGGTCGATGGGCACTTGGGCTTCTTCCATGACTTAGCAATTATGAATTGGGCTGCAATAAACATTCTGGTACAGATGTCCTTGTTATAATAAGATTTTTGGTCTTCTGGGTATGTGCCTAGTAAAGGAATTATAGGATCGAATGGCAGGTCTATTTTTAGATCTCTAAGTACTCTCCAAACATCCTTCCAAAAGGAACGTATTAGTGTGCATTCCCACCAGCAGTGTAGAAGTGTTCCCTTTTCTCCACATCCACGCCAAGATCTCTGGTTTAGGAATTTGTCACGTGGGCTAATCTTACTGGAGTTAGGTGATATCTCAAAGTAGTTTTGATTTGCACTAATCTGATGATTAAGGATGGTGAGCATTTTTTCATGTGTCTATAGGCCATGCTCCTGTCTTCTTTAGAGAAGTTTCTCTTCAACTCCTTTGCCCACCCTGAGATGGGATTACTTGATCTTCTAATACGTTTGAGTTCTCTGTGGATTCTGGTTATTAAACCTTTGTCAGAGGCATAACTTGCAAATATTTTCTCCCATTCTGAGGGCTGTCTTCTTGCTATACTTACTATGTTCTTGGCTTTGCAGAAGCTTTTTAGTTTGATCAGGTCCCAGTAGTGTATTTTTGATACTGCTTCAATTGCCTGGGGAGTCCTCCTCATAAAATATTCACCCAAACCAATTCCTTCAAGACTTTCCCCTGCACTTTCTTCTAAAATTTTGATAGTTTCATGTCTTTAATCTAGTTTAAATCTTTAATCCAGTGATAGTCTACCTTAGTTAATGGTTAGAGGTGTGGGTCCAGTTTTAGCTTCTACAGGTCGCCAGCACCATTTGCAAATAGGGAGTCTTTTCCCAACTGAATGTTTTTAATTGGCTTGTAACGGGCAAGTAATGGTAAGTAGCTAGATTCATCTCTTGGTTCTCTATTTTGTTCCAAAAATCTACCTCTCTGTATTTGTGCCAGTACCATGCTGTTTTGATCACTATGGATTTATAGTAGAGTCTCAGGTCTGGTAGGGTGATTCCTCCTGCTTTGTTTTTATTTCTGAGTAATGTCTTGGCTATTCAAGGTTTTTTCTGATTCCATATACAACAAAGTATTATTTTTTCCAGACCTTTAAAATATAACAATAGAGCTTTGATAGGAATTGCATTAAAATTACATATTGCTTTGGGTAGTATAGACAATTTAACAATGTTGATTCTTCCCAGCCATGAGCATGGTGTATTTTTCCATTTTGTTAACATTTTCAGCTATTTCTTTTCTTAAAGTTTCATAGTTCTCTTTATAGAGATCTTTCACATCCTTTGTTAGGTAAACTCCCAAATATTTCATCTTCTTCGTCACTACTGTGAATGGAATAGAGTTCTTGACTG
>CAUYRH010100111.1:0-20990 GCA_963574655.1 Perodicticus potto | reverse complement strand
AGTTTGGATAACCTTTGGTTTTTGACATGGCTTATGAGAATTATATGACACAAAAAGAACTGCAGAATGCTGTTTCCCAACTTTTAGAAAGTGAAGGATGGAATAGAAAAGATGTTGATCCTTTCCATATTTATTTCTGCAATCTTAAAATAGATGGTGCTTACCAGAGAGAGTTAATTAAACGGTATGGAGAAAAATGGGACAAATTGCTTATAACAGCAACAGAAAAGTCTTATGTAGATTTATTTCCGAAGGACAGTATTATATATTTAACTGCAGATTCTCCTAATGTTATGACTACGTTCAAGCATGACAAAATTTATATAGTTGGGTCTTTTGTTGATAGACATATGCAGCCAGGCACCTCCCTAGCCAATGCAAAACAGCTAAAGCTGGCAACAGAATGCCTTCCATTAGATAAATATTTACAATGGGACATAGGTAATAAAAATCTCACCTTAGATCAAATGATTCGTATTTTGTTATGTCTGAAAAACACTGGTAGTTGGGAAGAAGCTCTGAAGTTTGTTCCCAGGAGGAAACATACTGGTTATCTGGAGATATCAGTATTCTCAAGAGTTCATCAACAGAATAAAGAAAGCAAAGACTTAATTTGTTTTCAAAAGGTTCTTTAAATGTACATACACAGAAGAAGTGTCTTAAATGAGAAAACATTATAGCTTAAAAAAATAAATGGATTGAAAATACAAAAAAAAAAAAAAGAAGAAGAAAGGAGAAGGAAACCCCTTCTTAAAACAAGCATGAAGATAAGGAAAGTTAGGGATTCAGGTGGATTTGTCATTTGTTAGTGGGAGCTGGATTCTGCTTTTTCTGGAGAGGAGAAATGAGATCATCTGCTGAATACGGTGTGCGTGTGTGTGTGTGTGTGTGTGTGTGTGTGTGTGTATGGGGGGGATATAAGGAATGGGATATCTGAGAAGGGGAAAGGCTGGAAATAACCACTGTGGAGGGCTATGTCCAGGAATTTAGAGGGACACTGGTATGCCCAGGTGTGGGTTTTTATCCCAATAGTATTTGACAGCCCAAGGGTGGATGCATAGAAAGCAAAATGCTGGAGCCATCCAGGCCAGGGGCTTGCAGGCAGGTGCAATGAAAGGACAAAGGGACAAAGGAGTGTAGGACATTGGCGAGAGAATGAGTGAGATTAGGGTTTGTGGAATGGAGGGTGGGGAAGTGGGGAGAATAAAGACAAGAAATGGCCAAAGAAGAGAAAATGGAGGGGTCCACAGACTAGAAAGCAGAGAACTAGGGGAGAGTGGGAGTAACCACTGAATCTGTCCACTTTGACCATCTCAAACGCTATCAAGCTATTGTAAACCACCATTACCTCACCCGGACCATTGAAGTGGTTTCTTCCCTTTTTTTTTTTTTTTTTTTGAGACAGAGTTTACTTTGTTGCCCTTGGTAGAGTGCCATGGCGTCATAGCTCACAGCAGCCTCAAACTCTCAGGCTCAAGCAATCCTCTTGCCTCTGTTTTTGTTTGTTTGTTTTTTGTTTTTTGTTTTTTTCATTTTTAGTAGAGATGGGGTCTCACTGTTGTTCAGACTGATCTCAAACTCCTAAGCTCAAGGAATCCATCCACCTTGGCCTCCCAGAGTGCTAACATTACAGGTCTGCGCCACCGTGCCCACCCTGGCTTCTTCCTTCTTTTTTTTTTTTGTAGAGACAGAGTCTCACTTTATCGCCCTCGGTAGAGTGCCGTGGCGTCACACTGCTCACAGCAACCTCCAACTCCTGGGGTTAGGCAGTTCTCTTGCCTCAGCCTCCCGAGTAGCTGGGACTACAGGCGCCCGCCACAATGCCCAGCTATTTTTCTGTTTTGCAGTTCGGCCGAGGCTGGGTTTGAACCCACCACCTTCAGCATATGGGGCCGGCGCCCTGCTCGCTGAGCCACAGGTGCCGCCCAACTTCTTCCTTCTTGATCCCTCTGTTTTACTTCTTATCACCCTGCAATTCCTTCTCCATTTAAATTCAAGTTATCTTATTATTATTATTATCGTGTGTGTGTGTGTGTGCGCGCGCGCACGCGCGCCATGAGATTAAAAAAGATTGAACAAATTATCTTTTTAATCATAAATCCATGGTGCTAACATCACATGCTTCTCAGTAATGCTCTGGAGAGAACACAGCATCAATCTTGTAGTTTTCCTGACAAAAATGCATAATCTGAATAAAACCGTGAAGAAACATGAAACAAGCATCAGACCTTTCTACAAATGCACTGTTAGAGAATGTCAGATTCATAGAGACAAAGACAGAGGAACTGGTCGACATGAAAGGTGACTAAACTGGTCTAGATTAAAGTGACATGATAACTAAGTGCAGTGCTTTGGGTTCGGCGCCCGTCGCTCAGTGAATAGGCCATATACACCAGGGCTGGCGGGTTCGAGGCTGGCCCGGGCCTGCTAAACAATAACAACTGCAACCAAAAATAGCCGGGCACTCTGGCAGTCGCCTTTAGTCCCAGGTAATTGGGAGGCGGAGGCAAGAGAATCACTTAAGCCCAAGAGTTTGAGGTTGCTGTGATGGCATGGCACTCTACTGTGAGCAACATAGTGAGACTGTCTCAAAAAAAAAAAAAAATTAAATTACATTAAAATTCCTTATTAGGACCTATAGCTTGCCTGAGATGTGGACCCTGCTTATTTATCTCTCTGGCTTCATCTCCTTTCACTCTGTTCTTTGATCACAGCCTACCAGCCACAGATTTTGTTTCTGATCCTGGAGCATTATAAGCTCGTTCTTGCCTCCAGGCCTTAGGACTTCTGGTTCCTTCAGGCTGAAATACTCTTCCTCAAAATCACAGGTTTGATTCCTTATCATTCAGGTCAGAACTTTCATATTACTTCCTCAAAAAAGCCCTTCCCAGTCACCCTTTCTAACATTACCCCTACCCAGAACTTCTCAGTATCTCAAGTTATTTCTTTGCCCTTTCCTGCCTCCTTGCGGTAGATTGTAAGCTCCCATAGCAGGATTTGTTTTGTCTTGTGCATCACCCTCTTTCTTGAACCTAAATCAGTATAAGAGGACATGCTCAATAAATAGTTTTTGTTTTTGTTTGTTTGTTTGTTTTGAGACAGAATCTCACTCAGTTACCCTGGGATTGAGTGCTGTGCCACCATAGCTCACAGCAAACTCAGGCTTCTAGGCTCAAGTGATCCTCTTGTCTCAGTCTCCCAAGTAGCTGAGACTACAGGCATCTGCCACTATGCCCAGCTAGTTTTTCTAATTTTAGTAGTGATGGGGCCTCACTCTGCTCAGGCTGGTCTCGAAATCCTGAACTTAAGCAATCAACCCGCCTTGGCCTCCCAGAGTGCTAGGATTACAGGCATGAGTTGCAGCGCCCAGCCCAATAAATAGTTTTTGAAGTAATAAGTGAACAAATGAGGAAGGAGACTGTGATCAGAGAGAACATTAATGAAAGCAGTGGACCAGCAATGAGAAGCTCCATGCGTAGAGAGGGAGTAGTGAGTGCCTGACAAGCAGCAGAGGCAGCCCCTTGAATGCTGAGTGAAGAAAGCATATGTCTATGAAATAGGGAACAATGATGTTGCATCGGAGAAAAAGACAGTTTCTACTGCTCCCTATATCCCTCCCTTCCATGAAATTGGAAACGAAGCTGCTAGGGAGAAAGGCATCTTGGAAACCATTAAAACTACGCCTGATTTTTTGTTGCACTCTCACAGTATAGACACTGGAAAATAGCCCAGGGGGGTCAAAATCCTTAAACGTGCTTTTAAAGAAAGAAAGGAAAAGAGAAATTGTATTTTGACCTAATCGTAGCCAAAAAATCTCTTTGACTTTATATTGGTTTAGTATTAATGGAAACTTTTTTGTTTGTGTGTTTTGTTTTTGGCCGGGGCTGGGTTTGAATCCACCACCTCCGGTATATGGGGCTGATGCCCTTAATGGAAACCTTTTATCTCCAAAACTTTGTACTTGTGTTGCCAAGCGGAGACAGGAAAAATGCAGAAAGCTCTGTCCGCATAATCATTTCCCTCCCCAAAGTCAGAGGTCTGCTTAGCGGCTCACCTCCCTAGTTCTGGGAGGCCCCAGTTGACCATGAGAAATCAGTGAAAATGTTCCTTTAGATATCAAATCCCAGCTTCTATTAGAAAACAGGATGGATGCATAAAGCTGCAGGCAAGGACAGGCAGGCCCTATTTTGCTTATGTGAACATTCTAAACGTTTCCTCATAAGTGCTTAGCCTGGAATTCTGCTGCGAACATGCTGGTATGTTCTGCCCTAAAGATAGCTTATAAAATCAAGGGATCCTTTCCAAAGGGCACTTTACCCTCATAATCTCTTCCAAGAAGAAATAATTGATTTAAAAGTGCATTTTACAACCTGTAGCTGCCCTCCAAAGAATTACTTTTTTCCCATTTTCTTTTCTTTTTTTTTTTTTTTTTTAAGACAGAGCCTCAAGCTGTCACCCTGGAGAGAGTGCTGTGGCATCACTGCTCACAGCAACCTCCAATTCCTGGGCTCAAGAGAGTCTCCTGCCTCTGCCTCCAAAGTAGCTGGGACTAGAGGCGTCCGCCACAACGCCTGGCCATTTTTTGGTTGCAGCCGTCATTGTTGTTTAGCGGGCCGGGGCTGGATTCGAACCCCCCAGCTCAGGTGTACGTGGCTGGCGCCTTAGCCCGTTGAGCCACAGGCGCCGAGCCATTCTTTTCTTTTTTTTTTTTTGAGACAGAATCTCAAGCTATTGCCCTGGCTAGAGCACCATAGTGTCACAGCTCACAGCAACCACAAACTCTTGGGTTTAAGTGATTCTCTTGCCTCAGCCTCCCAAGTAGCTGGGACTACAGGCGTCCGCCACAACGCCTGGCTATTTTTTGGTCGTAGTTGTCATTGTTGTTTGGTGGGCCCTTGCTGGATTCAAACCCGGCATCTCTGGTGTATGTGGCTGGTGCCCTAGCCGCCTGAGCTACAGGCACCGAGCCTCTCCCATTTCTTTCTTTCTTTTTTTTTTTTAGAGACAGAGTCTCATTTATTGCCCTCGGTAGAGTGCTGTGCCATCACAGCTCACAGCAACCTCCAACTCCTGGGTTTAGGCGATTCTCTTGCCTCAGCCTCCCGAGTAGCTGGGACTACAGGCGCCCACCACAACGCCCAGCTATTTTTCTGTTTTGCAGTTCGGCCAAGGCTGGGTTTGAACCCGCCACCTTCAGTATATGGGGCTGGCGCCCTACTCGATGACCCACAGACACCGCCCCCAGCTATATTTTTTGTTGTTGCAGTTTGGCCGGGGCTGGGTTCAAACCCGCCACCCTTGGTATATGGGGCTGGTGCCCTACCCACTGACATAGGCACTGGCCAACCTCTCCCATTTTCTATAAAAATGTTTAGGCTCGGCGCCTATAGCTCAGAGGCTAGGGCACCAGCCACACACACCTAGGCTGATGGGTTCAAAAGCAGCCCAGGCCTGCCAAACAACAGTAACAATTACAACAAAAAACTGGCCGGGGTTGTGGTGGGTACCTGTAGTCCTAGCTACTTGGTAGTCTGAGGCAAGAGAATCACTTAAGCCCAAAAGTTTGAGTTGCTGTGAGGTATGATGCCATAGCACTTTACTGAGGGTGACATAGTGAAACTCTGTCTCAAAAAATAAAAAATTAAAACTAAAATGTTTATAATATTAAAATAATATTTGATTTACAGAAAAGTTGCAAAGATAATACAGAAAGTTCCATATACCACTTGTACAATTTCCTCTGTTGTTAACATAATTATGTTACCTTGATGCATTTGTTTCAACTAAGGAACCAACATTGTTCTGTCACTATTAACTAAACTCCACCCTTTGTTCAGATTTTTTTTTTTTTTTGAGACAGAGTCTTACTTTGTCACCCTTGGTAGAGTGCCGCTGAATCATAGCTCACAGCAACCTCAAACTCTTGGGCTCAAGAGATCCTCTTGCCTCAGCCTCACAAGTAGCTGGGACTAGAGGCGCCCACCACAACGCTCAGGGAATTTTAGAGACAGGGATCTTGCTCTTGCTCCACCTGATCTCAAGCTCCTGAGCTCCGCACTCCACCTGCCTCAGCCCTTTGTTCAGATTTTATTAGTTTCTTCCTAATGTCCTTTTTCTGTTCACATTTCATCCAAGACATCACCCTACATTTAATCATCATGTCTGGTCAGATATTTTGTAGGATATCTCTAATTGGTATTATCTGATGTTTTTCTCACACTTAAATTGGAGTTACAGGTTTTTGGAAAGAAGGCTTCAGAGGTGAGGTGCCCTTCAGGGGTAGGTGACATCCATGTGACATCACTGATGATGTTAACCTTCATCACTTGGTTAAGGCAGGGTTTGCCCGATTTCTTCTACAATTCCTCCCTTCCTCAAACTATTCTTTGGAAGCAAATCACTAAGTCTAGCCTACACTCAAGAAGGTAGAAAGGAGGCTGGGCACGGTGGCTCACGCCTATAATCCCAGCACTCAAGGAGGCTGAGGGGTAGATTGCCTGAGCTCAGGAGTTCGAGACCAGCTTGAGCTAGAATAAGACTCCATCTCTAGGCTGGACACCCGTTGCTCAGTGGTTAGGTTGCCATCCACATGCTCCGGAGCTGGTGGGTTTGATCCCGGCCCAGGCCTGCTATCCAAGACTGAAAAAATAGCCAAGCATTGTGGCAGGTACCCATAGTCTCAGCCACTAGGGAGGCTGAGGCAAGAGAATCGCTTAACCCCAAGAGTTTGAGGTTGCTGTGAGCTATGACACCACAGCGCCCTACCAAGGGCAATAAAATGAGACTGACAAAAAAAAAAGAAAAAAAAAAGAAAAAAAAAAGAAGGTGAAGAGGAAATAGGGAAGAAATGGAAATTAAGCTCATTTCCTGGGAAAAGGAGTATCTACATATCTTATCTTAAATGGAGTTATTCTGAAAGATTTGTTTCTTCTCCCTCATTGATTTATTTAGTCATTAATTCATTTATTTCAGTACATTATTTATTTCCAGTAGTTATTTCAATAACTATATAGTTAGCTCTCCATATTTGTAGGTTCTGCATCCATGAATTCAAGCAACCACAGATCAAGAAAACCCCCACCAAACCCCAAACAAACAAACAAAAAATACAACATTAAAAATAATATAGTTTTTGAAAACAATACAGTATAACAACTATTTACAGATTATTTACTATGAATTAGCTCTTATAAGTAATCTAGCCTGGTGCAGTGGTACCTGTAGTCCCAGCTTCTCAAGAGACTGAGGTGGGAGAATCACTCGAGCCTAGGAGTTAGAGACCACTGAGCTCTGTTTGTGCCATTGCACTCCAGCCTGGGCAATGGAGTGAGACTCCTGTCTCTAAAAATCATCATTGTTGGGGCGCCGGTAGCTCAGTGGGTACAGCACCAGCCACATACACTGAGGCTGACGTGTTTGAACTCGGCACTAAAACAACAATAACAACTGCAACAACAGCAACAAAATAGCCAGGCGTTGTGGCGGTTGCTTATAGTCCTAGCTACTTCGGAGGCTAAGGCAAGAGAATCACTTGAGCCCGAGAGTTTGTGGCTGCTGTGAGCTGTGATGCCATGGCACTCTACCCAGGGCGACAGCTTAAGACTCTGTCTCAAATAAATAAATAAATAAAAATAGGGTGGCGCCTGTGGCTCAGTGGGTAGGGCGCCAGCCCCATATACGGAGGGTGGCAGGTTCAAAACTGGCCCCAGCCAAACTGCAACAAAAAAATAGCTGGACGTTGTGGTGGCCGCCTGTAGTCCTAGCTACTCGGGAGGCTGAGGCAAGAGAATCGCTTAAGCCCAAGAGTTGGAGGTTGCTGTGAGCTGTGATGCCACAGCATTCCACCAAGGGCAATAAAGTGAGACTCTGTCTCTAAAAACAAAAATAAAAAAATAAAAATCACTGGGTGGTGCCTATGGCTCAAGGAGTAGGGTGCCGGCCCCATATACTGGGGTGGCTGGTTCAAACCCAGCCCTGGCCAAAAACTGCAAAATAAATAAATAAATAACAATTTTAAAAAGTCATCATTGTCTAGAGAAGATGTACCACAGGAAATGCATAGGTCACATGCAAATACTATATCATTTTATATTAGTGACTTGAGTGTACACAGATTTTGGTATCCCTGGGAGCTCTGGAACCAATCCCCCACAGATATCAAGTGAAAACTGCACTTATTTTTTACTTGAGGTTCCAGCTTTGGTCATCCTAGAGCTCCCTGTGTCTCTATACATTCTTATAAAATTTTTAAAACATGCAAATGAAAGATAATCACTTATCTTCTGAGGTATTTTATTATTATTTATTTATTTTAGACAGAGTCTCAAGCTGTCACCTTGGGCAGAGTGCTGTGGCATCACAGCTCACAGCAACCTGAAACTCTTGGGCTCAGGCGATTCTCCTGCCTCAGCCTCCCAAGCAGCTGGCGCTACAGGCAGCCGCCACAATGCCCGGCTGTTTTTTTTGTTGCCATTGTTGTTTTAACTGGCCTGGGCCAGGTTCAAACCCCCAGCTGGTGCCCTACCCACTGAGCTACGAGCACCACCCTGAGGCATTTTAGTTTTAGTATTAAGTCGCCCAGTACGTACAGAAAAGATGTCTTTTTTTTTTTTTTTTTTTTTGAGACAGTCTCATTCTGGGTGGTGCCTATGGCTCAAAGGAGTAGGGCGCCGGTCCCATATGCTGCAGGTGGTGGGTTCAAACCCAGCCCTGGCCAAAATAAAAAAGATGGAAACAGTCTCATTCTGTTACCTGGACTAAAGTGCTATGACATCATCATAGCTCACACCAACCTGAAACTTCTGGGCTCAAGCAATCTTCCTGCCTCAGCCTCCAGAGCACCACCATGCCCAGCTAATTTTTATAGTTTTAGTAGAGATGAGGTCTCACTCTTGCTCAAGCTGGTCTGGCACTCCTGAGCTCAAGCAGTCCTCCCACTTCAGCCTTTTTGAGTGCTCGGATAACAGGCATGAGCTACTGTGCCCTTCCAAAATGTCTTTTTTTTTTTTGATACAGAGTCTCACTTTCTCGCTCTTTGTAGAGCACTGTGACATCATAGCTCACAGCAATCGCAAACGCTTGGGTTCAAATGATCCTCTTGCCTAGGCATCTTGAGTAGCTGGGACTACAGGTGCCTGCCACAGTGCTCAGCTATTTTTAGAGATGAGGTCTTGCTCTTGCTCAGGCTGGTCTCAAACTACTGAGTTCAAGCAATCCACCCACCTCAGCCTCTCAGAGTACTAGGATTACAGGTGTGAACCACTGTGCCTGGCCCCAAAATGTCTTTTTCTTTTCTTTTCTTTTTTGAGACAGAGCCCCAAGCTGTCGCCCTGGGTAGAGTGCTGGGGCATCACAGCTCACAGCAACCTCCAACTCCTGGGCTCAAGCGAGTCTCCTGCCTCCACCTCCCAAGTAGCTGGGACTACAGGCACCCGCCGCAAGGTCCAGCTATTTTTTGGTTGCAGCTGATTGTTGTTTGGCAGGCCCGGGCTGGATTCGAACCCGCCAAGCAGCTTAGCGGCTTGACCCACAGGCGCCGAGCCATTTTCTTTTGTCTTTTTGAGACAGATTCACACTATGTCACCCTTGGTAGAGTGCAATGACGTCACTGCTCACAGCAACCTCAAACTTAAATGCTTAAATGCTTAAATGATTCTTTTGCCTCAGCCTCCCAAGTAGCTAGGACTATAGGCACCTGCCACAATACCCAGCTATTTTTTTTTTTTGTAGTTATTGTTGTTTAGCGGGCCCCTGCCAGGTTCAAACCCACCAGACCTGGTGTATGTGGCCAGTACCCAAACCACTTGAGTTACATGCGCTGAGTCCAAAATGTCATTTTTGTCTGTTTGTTTGTTTTTCAAAATGTCATTTTTTAAAAGGTAACATTTTTCTGATCTGATTATGCTGTCATTATAATGCGTCATGATTTACCTTTAATTACCCTAATTCTTGTACTTGTTAAAAAATTTACCCTGGTACTCTGGATTCATGTAGGAAAATTCAGATAGAAACAGAAGAAATTATCCATAATTTCATTATACAATGGTAATTGCTATTAATACTTTGCTGTACTTATCTTTTTGTCAGTGTGTGAGTGAGCTTGTGTATAACTCACCAGTATATTGTTAACACATACTTGCTTTCTATTTTTTTTACTATTAAAAACATCCTTGAGCTGGGCATGGTGGCTCACGCCTGTAATCCTAGCACTCTGGGAGGCCAAGGCAGGTGGATTGCTTGAGCTCACAGGTTAGTGACCAGCCTAAGCCAGAGCCAGACCTCATCTCTAAAAATAGCAGCGTTGTGGTGGGTGCCTGTAGTTCCAGCTACTTGGGAGGGTGAGGCAAGAGAATCGTTTGAACCCAAGATTTTTTTTTTTTTTTTTGAGATAGAGTCTCAAGCTGTCTCCCTGGGTAGAGTGCTGTGGCATCACAGCTCACATCAACCACAAACTCTTAGGCTTAAGCAATTCTCTTGCCTCAACCTCCCAAGTAGCTGGTTCTACATGCACCCACCACAACGCCTTGCTATTTTCTTGTTGTTGCAGTTGTCGTTGTTTTAGCTGATACGGGCCAGGTTCGAATCTGCCAGCCTCTGCGTATGTGGCCGGCGCCCCACCCACTGAGTTACGAGTGCCAAGCCCAATTAGCGTGATTTTTAAGTCTATGTATAGCCTGTATTATAGCCTACATTATGGTAAATACCAAAGCAACTAAAGAATTATTCCTGCTTATGATATAAAAATGGAAGCAGAATGGGGCAGTATCTGTGGCTCAAGGAGTAGGATGCCAGCCCCATGTACTGGAGGTGGTGGGTTCAAACCTGGCCCTGGCCAAAAACTGCAAAAAAAAAAAAAAAATAAAAGCAGAAGACATAAATCTAAGGCAATATATAATATCATAATACATTATTATAAAAGGAGTATGTAAATGCTGAAAGAATTCCAAAGAATGAAAAGTAAATTCCGACTTAGCTAATGTTGGCGTCATACGATTGCTTATACTACCTATGTAGCAAACACTGTTGGTGCTCACCAATGACTGTAGTTTTTTCTTCTTCCTGGCTTACAGTGGGAGTCCGTTTTCCAGCCTCCAATGCAATTAGATGTGGCATGTGACTATTCTGTCTGCCCATGGAAAGTGAGCAGGAATGGTGGGCACCACTTCTAGGTCCATAAAAACTTCTCAAGCACAATCCTTGCTGTTTTGCCATCCCTTTTCTTGCTGAATGGGGAGCACAAAGAAAAGGACAAAGAAAATGGTGAAGCCACAAAATGGAAAAAGCCTGCATCCCTGAATGATTATGTAGAGGTCCCCCCCCCCCCCCGTGCTACCACCTCCTTCTCCTCTCCTCTTCTACTTCTTACTTTATTTCCTCCTTTCTCTCCCCCTATCCTTCCACCAACCCACACTGGACTGTGTACAAGAGAAATCAAATTTTATTATGTTAAACTATTTGAATCTCAGAAGTTGCAATTATTTACCTATATAATATACAAGGGAATATTCCTTTGGGGTTTCATTTCTCTCAGGGTTTTGTCCTCTTCCTTTGAGACATTATTTCCCCTCTGCACAAATTGAAGTGGGCCTCTTAATAAAGGATTAACTTTACCCAGAGAGGGGTCTGGCTGTTGCCTCAGCTACCGAGAGGAGATCTCCAGGCCCCTGAAAGGTCCTTCCCGATAGTAATGTCTTTATTTGCTTGAGTCTTGGCCTCCAGACAGTCTAACAGTGTTATTTAGGATGAGGGCTTTGGGCCCTGCTGTTTCAGTTCTGAACTCTGAAGGAGCTGGAGACTGAAAGTATTAGCCTGACCTAAGGGTCAGCCACAGAGCAGTACGTAATTGAGCCCCAATAAAAAAGGGTCAGGTGAACTTCTCTCATTGGCAGTATGTTGTGTGTATCGTCACACACAGTGACCAGATGGAGATAACGCTGTCCATGACTCCACAGGGAGAATAACCAGTCTCAAACAGTCACTGTGAGTATAACAGTTTTCAGTGACTTCTGTGAGCCTTTCTAGAGAATTATCAAATCTTGGGTGCTTTTGGGAAACCCTTGAATTAGCAGTTGGTATAAGAAGTAAGGGCATGGACTGGGCACAGTGGTTCACACCTGTAATCCCAGCACTCTGGGAGGCTGAGGCAGGTGGATCCCTTGAGCTCAGGAGTTCAAGATCCGCCTGAGCCAGAGCAAGACCCTGTGTCTAAAATAGCTGGGCTTTGTGGTGGGCACCTGTAGTCCCAGCTACTTGAGAAGCAGAGACAAAAGGATTGCGTGAGCCCAAGAGTTTGAGATTGCTATGAGCTATGACACCACGATACTCTACCAAGGGCACAAAGTGAGATTCTGTTTCAAAAAAGAAAAAAAAGGCTTGGCGCCTGTAGCTCAGTGGTTAGGGCACCAGCCACATACACCATGCCTGTAGTTCCACCTACTTGGGGGCTGAGGCAAGAGAATTGCTTAAGCCCAGGAGTTTGAGGTTGCTGTGAGCTGTGATGCCATGGCACTGTACCAAGGGGAACATAGTGCAACTCTGTCTCACAAAAAAAAAGAAAGAAAGAAAAGAAAAGGGCAGCGCCTGTGGCATAAGGAATAGGGTGCTGGCCCCATATACTGGAGGTGGTGGGTTCAAACCTGGCCCTGACCCCTCCCCCCAAAAAAAGAAGGTCCAAAAGTAAGGGCCATCTTGTGGGGACTATTTTCTCTCTTTCTCTCTCTCTCTCTTTTTTTTTTTTTTTTGCAGTTTTTGGCTGGGGCTGGGTTTGAACCCACCACCTGTGGTATATGGGGCCAGTGCCCTATTCCTTTGAGCCACAGGTGCTGTCCTCTTTCCTTTTTTCTGAGACAGAGCCTCAAGCTGTCCCCCTGGGTAGAGTGCGTGGCGTCACAGCTCACAGCAACCTACAACTCCTGGGTTCAAGTGAGTCTCCTGCCTCAGCCTCCCAAGTAGCTGGGACCACAGGCGCCGGCCACAACGCCCAGCTATTTTTTGGCTGCAACCGTCATTCTTGTTTGGTGGGCCAGGCTAGGTTCGAACCCGCCAGCTCAGGTGTATGTGGCTGGCGCCTTAGCCATTTGAGTCACAGACCCCGAACCTTCTTTTTCTTTTTAAAGACAGAGTTTCACTTTATCGCTGCCCTTGGTAGAGTGCCATAGCGTTACAGGTCACAGCAACCTCCAACTCCTAGGCTTAAGCGATTCTCTTGCCTCAGCCTCCCGAGTAGCTGGGACTACAGGCGCCTGCCACAACGCCCAGCTATTTTTTTTGTTGCTGTTTGGCCGGGGCCAGGTTCAAACCTGCCGCCCTCAGTATATGGGGCCAGCGCTGTACCCACTGAGCCACAGGCACTGCCTGGGGACTATTCTCTTTAACCTCATAGTTTGGCTAACCCTGGCTAGAGCCTTATAGTTAAACTTATACCCTTAATATGTGGGTAATCTATATCCTTCTAATTTATATCCTTTTGCCTTAGTCATGGCTGACTGGACCAGATATGGGTGAACAGTAACCCACGATGAACCAATCAGGTTCTTCTGCAAATCAGATCTCATTTGTGTCAAGTGCCTGAACCAGAATGTCACGTAACTTAAAATGATCTGGTGTCCTTTTGCCTTTAAAAGCTAGAGAGGCAGAGGAAGCTATAGAAATAGAAGAAAATTAAACAGATAAGTGCACTTTTGGTGGGACTACAAATAAGTACAACCCCATAGAAAACAGTGTGAAGATTTCTCAAAGAACTGAAAGTAGACTTACCATTCAATCCAGGAATCCCATTACTAGATATCTACCCAAAGGAAAAGAAAACACTTTAAAAAGACACTGCACTTGAATTTTTTTTTTTTTAGACAGTCTCACTTTGTCACCCTCAGTAGAGTGCAGTGGCATCATAGCTCACAGCAACCTCAAACTCCTGGGCTCAAGCAATTCTCTTGTTTTAGCCTCCCGAGTAGCTGGGACTATAGGCGCCTGCCACCACACCCAGCTTATTTTTAGAGATGGTGTTTCATTCTTGCTCAGGCTGGTCTGGAACCTGTGAGTTCAGGCAATCCACCCACCTTGGCCTCCCAGAGTGCTAGGATTACAGGCATGAGCCACCACATCCTGCCTGCACTTGAATGTTTATTGCAGCACCATTCATAATTGCAAAGATGTGGAATCAACCCAAGTACCTATCAATTCATGAGCGGATTAACAAAATGTGTATGCATATGCAGTGCCCATAGAGTACTACTGAACCGTGGAAAGGATGAACTAATTCGTTTTGCAGAAATTTGGAAGGAATTAGAGACCATTATCCTAAGCAAAATATCTCAAGAATGGAAAAACAAACACAACATGTACTCTTTTTTTTTTGAGACAGTGCCTCAAGCTGTCACCCTGGATAGAGTGCTCTGGCATCACAGCTCACAGCAACCCCCAATTCCTGGGTTCAAGCAAGTCTCTTGCCTCCGCCTCCCAAGTAGCTGGGACTACAGGCGCCCGCCACAACGCCCAGCTATTTTTTGGTTGCAGCCATCATTGTTGTTTGGTGGGTTCGGGCTGGATTCGAACCTGCCAGCTCAGATGTACGTGGCTGGTGCCTTAGCCCATTGAGCCACAGGCGCCGAGCCACAACATGTACTCTCTTTAATAAACTGGAACTAACCTGTGGGCAAACAGTGGACAGAGGGAAGTAAAAGTCACTGGAAATCAAGCAAGGCAGAAAGGGAGAGAGGAGGAGAAAAACTTACCTAATGGGTACAATGAACACTACTGGGGTGCTAGGTACTTTTATAGCCCTGATTCAAGCTATGTCAAAACATTTGTACCCCCTTAATATTTTGAGAAAAAAAAAGATGAGAAACCTCATAGTTCCAGAGAGGCACCAAGCGAGCATGATGTAGCTGTCGTAATTTCAGGGACCTTTCCAGTTCCTGGTTCTGGTTCTTCCAGAAGCCTGACTACTTCCTGTCTCTGTGTCTTTATAATAAATTATCTCCTGGGAAAGTTCCTTCTGCTGGCAATGAAAAGAACCTTAACTGAGATGTTATATATTTTTGAAGCCTTTTGCATATGAGATGAGGCAAAATGAAGTAGAAGGGGGAAAGTATCAAATCTGTAAAAGTACCAAAAGACCTCCTCATCCACTTCCATGTCCTTAAGACTTCAACATGTCCTAACCTCTCTGAGCTTTATTTTCATTATCTGTCAAATTCAGGCTGAAACTAGGTGGTGTCTAAGGGCACTCACAGCTCTAGTAATCTTTGATTCTATTTCGTGTGGTTCCTATTTTGACCACATTGAATACGCAGAACAAGGGTTATCCCTCCTTTACAGATCTGTTAGCTGAGTCCTCAAAGATTCGTCTAGTCTGGTCGGGCACAGTGGCTCATGCCTGTAATCCTAGGACTCTGGGAGGCTGAGGTGGGTGGACCCCTTGCGCTCAGGAGTTTGAGACTAGCCTGATCAAGAGTGAGACCTCGTCTCTACTAAAAATGAAAAACTGAGCTACGGGGATTGCTTGAGCCTAAGAGTTTGAGGTTGCTGTGAGCTATGATGCTACAGCACTCTACCAGGGGCAACAAAGTGAGACTCTGTCTCAAAAAAATAAAATAAAATAAAGATTTGTCTATCTCCCGAGGGAAACAAGGACTAAGAGCATTTCATGGGTTGAAGATGGAATGGTGGAGTAGTGTAGAAAATTGTGAGATTTTAAAAATGTCATTCTTCCTGGGCGGCACTTGTGGCTCAGTGAGTAGGGCGCCAGCCCCATATACCGATGGTGGCAGGTTCAAACCCGGCCCTGGCCAAATTGCAACAAAAAAATAGCTGGGCATTTTGGCGGGTGCCTGTAGTCCCAGCTACTTGGGAGGCTGAGGCAAGAGAATCACCTAAGCCCAAGAGCTGGAGGTTGCTGTGAGCTGTGATGCCACAGCACTCTACTGAGGGTGACAAAGTGAGACTCTATCTCTAAAAAAAAAAAAATTTTCATTTCTTCCTAAAAAATAAGAGGAAAATCAAAAGAGGGATTCCCACCTGACAAAAACCCTAATTTTCTCTGAAAGTAATTTACACACAATGTCTCCAGCATCATTTTTTATCAAACAAAAAATCATGTCAATGTGAACGAAGAAGGACAGGCAGGTGGCTCATGCCAGTAATCCTTGCACCCTGGGAGGCTGAGGTGGGCGGATTGACTGAGTTTAGGAGTCTGAGACCAGCCTGAGCAAGAGCAAGACCCTGTCTTTTTTTTTTTTTTTGGTAGAGACAGAGTCTCACTTTATCGCCCTTGGTAGAGTGCCGTGGCGTCACACAGCTCACAGCAACCTCCAACTCCTGGGCTTAGGCGATTCTCTTGCCTCAGCCTCCCGAGTAGCCAGGCGTTGTGGCGGGCACCTGTAGCCCCAGTTACTTGGGAGGCTGAAGCAAGAGAATCTTTTGAGCCCAAGAGTTTGAGGTTGCTGTGAGCTATGACACCACTGGCACCAGGGCGACTGAGTGAACTTCTATCTCTAAACAAATAAACAAATAAATAAATAAAAGGTGAACCAAGAAGTCTAATTCATTATGCACATCACATTTCTTTTCTCCCTTTCCAAACTCACTTATTTATGTGTTCTTCTTCATTAAACTAGTCAAATTATACACTCATGTGCTATCACAACAGAGCACCTTTCCCCTCAAGAACTGTGCAGCATGACCAGGAGTTAGGAGACACGGCATAGGGGAGGATGACTTGGAGAACAGGGGAGCTATTGCAGGGGACAGATGATAATGGAACTGTCAATGGTGAGAATGGTAGGATAGAGATGACTATGATCAGTCTTTATCTTTATAGATGAGGGACAAAAGGTCCAAAAGATCAAGTAGTGTTTCAAGTTACAAAGCAAAGTAGTAGCAGAGCTCAAACTGAGATACTGGTGTTATGATCTAAATCAGTTCCCCAAAATTCGTATGTTGAAACTTAATCAATAATGTGATAGTATTAAGAGTCAGGACCTATAAGGGGTTCATGAGGGCTTCTCCCTGCTGAATGGGATTAAGGCCCTTATGAAAGAAGTTTAGCCAAGCTATCAGCCCTCTGGCCCTTCTGTCTCTTCTGTTAAGTGAGCAAACAGTGTCATCCCCTCCAGAAGATGCAGCAACAAGGCACTATTTTGGAAGTGAAGACTGGGCTCTCATTGGACACTTAAACTGCTAGCTCCTTGATCTTGAACTTTCCAGCCTGTAGATTTGTGAGGAATGAACTTCTGTTGTTTGTAAATTACTCAGTCTCAGGTATTTTGTTATAGCAGCACCAACAGACTAAGATAGCTGGCTTCCTCCTGAGTTCTGATCTGTTACTTATTTTAACCCCATATATATAGAAACTTCGTGATAAAACAGAGAGGTAGTAGAATCAGCAGAGGCAATGCAGGGTTAATACTGGTTTTAGTCACTGCAGTGGTGACCAAAGCTTCATTGTCCTCCCTGTAAATTTTATGGATATTCCAGACCCCTTTGTTCACTTGGTTATAGTGGAAATAGGCACATTTGTGTATGATGACAAACCTCATACTTTCACCTCACTCCCTATAATTGATTAGTCCTAGTTGGGGGATGGTCAAAGTTACTTCCTTGGAGCTCATTCAAGTTCCTAGTTGCAGTTTGTTACTGAGCTACATACTACAATTCTCTACAAATTGTAGTGATTACTAGTATTATTTCTGGGGCTGGGACTTGGGGGAACTTTACTTTTCTCTCTTTTTTTTTGAGTCGGAGTCTCCCTCTGTTGCCGTGCATTATTGTAGCTCATTGCTATCTCAAACTTCTGGATTCAAGTGATCCTCCTGTCTCAGCCTAGAGACATATGTGCCACAATGCCCAGCTAGTTTTTCTGTTTTTTAGTAGCAACAGGGTCCAGCTATTGGTCAGGCTGGTCTCAAACTCCTGAGCTCAAGCAATCCACCTCCACCTCCCAGAGTGCTAGGATTACAGGTTTGAGCCACTGGACCCAGCCTACCCCTTTCATGTTATTTATTTCTACAGTGCTTGAATTTATTTCACTTTTTTTTTTTTTTTGAGACAGAGTATCAAGCTATCACCCGGGGTAGAGTGCTATGGCGGCAAACTCACAGCTACCTCCAACTGTTGGGCTCAAGCGATCCTCTTGCCTCAGCTTTTTTTTTTTTTTTCTATTTCTTTAGTAGAGATGGTAGTAGAGCTCAAACTGGTTTCGAACCGGTGAGCTCAAGCTATCCACCCTTGTTGGCCTCCCAGAATCCTAGGATTACAGGCATGAGCCACCATGCCTCACCTATTTCAGTTTATTTTATTTATTTATTTATTTTTTTCGAGACAGAGTCTCAAGCTGTCACCCCGAGTAGAGTGCAGTGGCATCACAGATCACAGCAACCTCAAACTCTTAGGCTTAAGCAGTGGTCTTGCCTCAGCCACTGAAGTAGCTGGGACTATAGATGCCTGCTACAATGCCCGGCTATTTTTTGGTTGTACTTGTCATTGTTGTTTGGTGGGCCCAGTCTGGATTCGAACCCGCCAGCTCAGGTGTACGTGGCTGGCGCCCTAGTCCGTTGAGCCACAGGCGCCGAGCCACTTTTTTATTTTTTTGAGACAGAGTCTCAAGCTGGTGCCATGGTGTCACAGATCACAGCAACCTCAAACTCTTGGGCTTAAGCGATTCTCCTGCCTCAGCCTCCCGAGTAGCTGGGACTCTAGGAGCCTGCCACAACGCCCCATTATTTTTTTTTTTTCAGTTGTCATTGTTGTTTTAGCTGGCCCAAGCCAGGTTTGAACCCACCAGCCTCGGTGTATGTGGCTGGCGCCCTACCCATTGAGCTTTGGGTGCCACCCTATTAGTCAACTCTTGATTGTCAAAGTATGATGTCTACTTCCAAATCTGCTCTAAAAATGTTACGTACTTATTTATTGAACTAATGTTTTGTTTTGTTTTGTTTTTTGAGACAGTCTTGCTCTGTCATCCTGGGTAGAGTGCCATAGCACCATAATAGTTCACAGCAACCTCAGATTCTTGGGGTCAAGAGATCCTCTTGCCTCAGCCTCCCAAGAGCTAGGACCACAGATGCTCACCACAATGCCCAGCACATTTTTCCGTTTTTAGTAGAGATCTCACCCTTGCTCAGGCTGGCCTTAAACTCCTGAGCTCAAAGGATGGTCCCGCCTCAGCCTCCCAAAGTGCTTAGATTACAGGCATGAGCCACTGTGCCCAGCTAGGGGTATATAGCTTTGAACAAATGCTATATCAATATGGTATTAATCTTTAAAAGCTCTATATTTCAATATGGTAAGCATAAATAGTCTGTAATGTTGTTGAAGAAGTGGTAAGAGCATAAAGTATTTTTCTCTAATTATTTCATTAGTGAAAATATTATTTCCACAAAAAGATTCATAATATCAGAGAACAGTGACTAAATCATATGCTACTACATATCCAGAAAATGCTCCATAGTAGTGAAAACCCTGCCAACTAAAGACACAAAACAAGGCAAATATTTGATCCTGTGTAGGCTTATTAGTATCTTAAAAATTAGAAAAATTCACAATAAATAAACATATATAAATATTATGTATATATGTGTGTGTGTATGTGTATGTGTGTATGTGTGTGTGTATATATATATATATATATATATTTTTTTTTTTTTTTTCCTAAGACAGAGTCTCCTTCTGTTGTCCAGGCTAGAGTTCCATGGTGTCAGCCTGGCTCACAGCAACCTGAAATTCCCGGTTCTAGCAATCTTCCTGCCTCAGCCTCCCAAGCACCTGGGACTATAGGCGTCTGCCACAACGCCCAGCAAATTCTTTCCATTTTTAGTAGAGACAGGGTCTCACTCTTGCTCAAGCTGGTCTGGAACTCTTGAGCTCAAGTGATCCTCCCCCCTGCCTCCCAGAACTGCTAGGATTACAGGTGTGAGCCACCTCAATCAGACTAGTAGATAAAATATTTATTGTGAGGCTTGGTGCACTAGGTTGATGGCATGGCACTTTAGCCTGGGCATCAGAGTGAGATTCTGTCTCCAAAAAAAAAGAAAAACTATATTTACTATACGTTCTACAATCATTTTATATTTTGCAATACTTTCTCCAGGTATTAAGTGTGTCTACATTTTTCTTACTTAGAGGCTAATGCTGTTGCATAAGCTTTTGAAATATACTGAAGTCAGGCTCAGTGCCTGGTAGCATGGACATATACACCAAGACTGGCAGGTTCAAACTCAGCTTGGGCCAGCTAAGCAACAATGACAACTGCAACAAAAAATAGCTGGGCATTGTGGTGGGCTCCTGTAGTCCCAGCTACTTGGGAGGCTGAGGCAAGAGAATCTCTTAAGCCCAAGAGTTTGAGGTTGCTCCTCACCCCACGAGGGAGGCGTAGTGAGACAACTGTCTCAAAAAAAAAAAAAAAGAAAGAAAGAAAGAAATATACTGAAGTCAGAAAACAAGGCCTTCTTATGGCCTTGCATTCTAGTTTTTCTGGCTTTCTGTTTATATTTTTCTGGCCCTTCATAGTGACCTCCAAATCACTGCACTGTACAATCTGCTTTCAGAAATTATACAAATAATTCCAAGAGTAGTATTTGTGTAATAATAAAGCTACTGTAATACACATCCTCATAACCTTCACCCTGTGTCAGATAAATACATATTCATCCTTTGTGAAGATCCCTGAAACACCCATATCAAAACCTACTTTCTTCTTTATTAATCTAGAATTTCCCTAGTTAAAATTGATTAGATTTGGGGAAATGAAATGTAATTATATTTTCCAAATGCA
Source organism: Perodicticus potto (assembly GCA_963574655.1). Lineage (NCBI taxonomy): Eukaryota > Metazoa > Chordata > Mammalia > Primates > Lorisidae > Perodicticus > Perodicticus potto. Next base: position 220 of record CAUYRH010100111.1, on the reverse strand, counting down.
AAATTAATCATGCTTAAAATTTGAACCTCATATATTTGAATGTATTCCTTTTCTCTTAAAATAAAAGACTGGTTTTTTTTTGTTGTTGTTGTTGTTTGTTTGAGACAGAGCCTCAAGCTGTCACCCTGGATAGAGTGCTGTGGCATCACAGCTCAGAGCAACCTCCATCCAATTCCTGGGCTCAAGCGAGTCTCCTGCCTCTGCCTCCCAAGTAGCCGGG
>CAUYRH010100110.1:0-12851 GCA_963574655.1 Perodicticus potto | reverse complement strand
TTTTTGAGACAGAGCCTCAAGCTGTCACCCTGGATAGAGTGCCATGGCTCACAGCAACCTCCAATTCCTGGGCTCAAGTGAGTCTCCTGTCTCTGCCTCCCAAGTAGCTGGGACTACAGGCTCCTGCCACAATGCCCGGCCATTTTTTGGGTTGCACCCGTCATCGTTGGTTGGTGGGCCCGGGCAGGATTCGAACCCACCAGCTCAGGTGTACGTGGCTAAAGCCTTAGCCTGCTGAGCCACAGGCGCCGAGCCACCCAGACTGGTATTTCAAACTCTTGGGCTCAAGTGATCCTCCTATTCTAGCTTGCCAAGTAGCTGGGACTACAGCCACAGCCACAGTGCCAATACCTAACTTTGTCCCAGTAGCCACTCCTCCCCTACAGAGCCCAGATGACTTGGAAGAAGTTAATTCCATCTCCTGCTCTAAGGGGGATCTTGATTAATTTAGCCCAACCATGATATAACCATCCTTCTTGACAATAAGTGGTTCAAGAGCCAACGCTTTGGTTCGGCTCCTGTAGCACAGTGGTTACGGTGCCAGCCACAGACACTGAGGCTGGTGGGTTAGAACCCAATCCAGGCCAGCTAAACAACAATGACAACTGTAACAAAAAAATAGCTGGGCGTTAGGCCAGGCGCCTGTAGTCCCAGCCAATTGGGAGGCTGAGGCAAGAGAATCGCTTAAGCCCAAGAATTGGTGGTTGCTGTGAGCTGTGATGCCACAGCACTCTTGACAATAGTGAGACTCTGACTCAAAAAAAAAGAAAGAGTCAAGGCTTAGGATATCAATTCATGACATACATTGAATTGGTCCGATTAGACTGAAGTGGGGAAGGATTTTTACTTTGAGTTGCAGAGAGGATTTCGTTCTCCTGTTGGACCTAAGCATAGAAGTACAAGTCACACACGCTCTAGCTGGTGCTACCTATCATGCGGACACCACAAAGGAAGTCAGTCTCAGGAGAAAGACTTCCCATGGAGGCAAACAAAATACAGAAACTGAGCATAGGCCATCTTTGGACTTTTAATTATGAGGTATGATACAGTTTGCTATTGTTTAAGCCTTTTTTAAAATTTTGGGACAGGGCAGCACCTGTGGCTCAAGGAGTAGGGTGCCAGCCCCATATACCAGAGGTGGCGGGTTCAAACCCGGCCCCGGCCAAAAACTGCAAAAAAAAAAAAAAAAAAAAAAAAATTTTGGGACAGAGTCTTACTCTATCACCCCAGGTAGAATGCCCTGACATCAGCCTAACTCGCAGCAAACTCAAACTCCTGGGCTCAAGTGGTCCTCTTGCCTCAGCCTCCTGAGCAGCTGTGACTACAGGTGCAAGCCACAAATCCTGACTAGTTTTCCTATTTTCAGTAGAGACAGGATCTCACTCTTGCTCAGTCTGGTCTTGAAATCCTCAGCTCAGAGGATCCATCTCTCTTGGCCTCCTAGAGTGCTGGGATTACAGAGGCAAGAGCTACCATGCCTGGCCTGTTTAAGCCATCCTGAGTTGGGTTTTCAGTTACTTGTAATTAGAAGCACCCAGGCTTATGCCTGTAATCTTAGCACTCTGGGAGGCCAAGGCAGGTGGATTGCCTGAGCTCATAGGTTTGGGACACCTGAAGTCCCAGCTACTCAGGAGGCTGAGATAAGAGAATCACTTGAGCCTAAGAGTTTGAGGTTGCTGTGAGCTGTGAGGCCAGGGCACTCTATCAGGGGCAAGAAAGCAAGACTTGGTCTCAAAAAAAAAAAAAAAAATGAAGAAGTACCCTGGTTCAAACCAGAAGGGATGCAGGATTAATGAATAATATTTTTAGGGCAGAAGAAACCATTTGCCCTCAGTAGAGTGCACTGGCATCAGAGCTCACAATAACCTCAAACTCTTGAGCACAAGTGATCCTCTTATCTCAGTTTTTCCGAGTAGCTGGGACTACAGGCACCCAACACATTACCCAGTTACTTTTTCTATTTTTTTAAATAGAGACAAGGTCTCGCTTTGCTTAAGTTGGTCTCAAACACCCGAGCTCAAACAAACCACCCACCTCAGCCATCCAGGGTACTAGGATTAAAGGCTTTAGCCACCAGGGCCAGCCCAGACTATGTTTTTTTTTTTTTTTTTTTTTTGAGACAGAGCCTCATGCTGTCACCCTGGATAGAGTGCCGTGGCATCTCAGCTCACAGCAACCTCTAATTCCTGGGCTCAAGCGAGTCTCTTGCCTCCGCCTCCCAAGTAGCTGGGACTACAGGTGCCAGCCACAACGCCCGGCCATTTTTTGATTGCAGCCATCATTGTTGTTTGGCAGGCCCGGGCTGGATTCGAACCCGCCAGCTCAGGTGTACGTGGCTGGCGCCTTAGCCCGTTGAGCCACAGGCGCGAGCCTGACTATGTTTATTAAATGTATTGCTTAGGGCCAGGCACAATGGTGCTCACCTGTGACCCTAGCACTCTGGGAGGTTGAGGCAGGTGGATAGAGCTCACAGGTTTGAGACCAGCCTGAGCAAGAGCGGACCCCGTCTCTAAACATAGCTTGGTGTTATGGTGGGCACCTGTAGTCTCAGCTACTCAGAAGGCTGAGGCAAGAGAACGGCTTGACCCCAAGAGTTAAGGTTGCTGTGAGCTATGATGCCACCGTACTCTACTGAGGGAGACAACGTGAGACTTTGTCTCTAAATAAATAAATAAACAAAAAAACAAACAAATAAATGCATTGCTTACTCTAAAAAGAGGTATGCTGGGCAGACCCATCTCTCCAAGCACAGCAGCCTGCAAATCTTCTACCTATAGGATTTTTTTTTTGGAGGAGGGAAAGAGTCTTACTTCATTGCCCTCGGCAGAGTGCTATAGCATCATAGCTCACAGCAACCTCAAACTCTTGGGTTCAAAAGATTCTCTTGCTTCAGCCTGCTGAGTACCTGGGACTATATCCACCAAAACACCTGGCTATTTTTTAGAGACAAGGCTGGTCTCAAAATCATGCCTGCTTCAGTCTCTCAGAACACTAGGATTACAGGTAAGAGCCACTGTGCCCAACCTTACCTATAGGATTTTGAGGAAGTTGGAATTCAAAGGTTGCAAAGATAGTAAGTAGAGAGACTATCTGTAGAAGATGATTAGGCTGCATTTGACTGGCTGGCACTTGGAGGCCAGTTTACTGAAGATTGTCTGAGAACCGAGGGGCTGATGCAGATTGGATAGTGTTCACGCAGGTTAGTGATGATTGAATCAAGTTTAAGACAGGTTCTGACAGCTACATGTTATCAGGGATACAGAATAATCAAATTAGTCTTTTTGTAAGTTTGTGAAACTTTTTCTGTTCTCGGGATTAAGTATCTATCTTCCTGTCCAAGGCCAATCTCTCCACCTATGTTCTTAAATGCTTTTCTTCCAGGATCTTGCCCCAATCAGTCACTTGCTTGCTCTTGGATTTGCCATAATGCCTGTTTTAGGTCAGTAACAGAAATCGTTTTCAGCTGCCTCTGGGGATGACGCGGATATTTAAGGACAGGGTAACGTTAATTATGCCAGAGTCCTTGAAAAGCTCTCACCCTCCTCTTCCCACTTTCTCTTCCCATCTATCTTTCACTGTAGTAGGTGAGAATGTTGGCCTGAAACAGTAGGCTCAGAATGCATTTTTGCAGTTTCAGTATATATAAATGGATTCAGGCAAAATAATGCAAAAAGATAACAGTACAGTTCTCGGGAAAGTATGTCTATTCCTTTCTGCTTCTCACTAGGTTTCTGCTCCATTCTCCTGCTTCTCTACACAGATGGGATCCTCTGCCTGCTCATCCTGGGCACCCCCAAGAGAGTCACCCCAGGCCCAAGACCTCAGCTTGGCCTCCCAGGACCAGTGACTACTACTGAGTAACCACACTTATTTGGTTCTGAAAATCGTGAAGAAAAAGTATCTTTTCAGTCCTTTGACTCCTCGAGAATGTATCCTTCTGTGGTCTTTTTTTTTTTTTCCGAGACAGTTTTATTTTGTCGCCCTCGGCAGAGTGCCGTGACGTCACAGCTTACAGCAACCTCCACCTCTTGGGCTTAGGCAATTCTCTTGCCTCAGCCTCCAGAGTAGCTGAGACTACAGGTGCCCGCCACAATGCCTGGCTATTTTTTTGTTGCAGTTTGGCTGGGGCCGGGTTCGAACCCGCCACCCTTGGTATATGGGGCCTGCGCCCTACTCACCGAACCACAGGCACCGCCCTCATCTGCGGTCATTAAGTAATGAAGCATGCAGGACTGTCCTTCCCAGAGCCTGTTGAGGGGTAGGAACTGTAGAAGGGGCTGTATGTGGGGCAACCAATGAAACATAGCTAGCACACACCACTCCTTTGTCTACCTTGCTCCTGTTTACAGTTCTAACAATGCTTCTTCCACTACTCGATCCAGTTGTTATAGATAACCATAAATACAGCCATCCCTCGCCAAATAAAAACTATCCAAAGCCCAATCCAACTGCTGCATCCAGAGGATGTAATAGGGCCCCCTTAAATCATTCTACCATCTGTAGATGATGTCCACTCTTCTCTAGTTCTATTGTAATCAGTTCCAAATACAATCTTGTGATATCATACACCCCTAAGAAAACAAGTGCACAGACATTTTTTGTTCACTACTAGATGAAAGATGATGACGTAGTATTTTGAAATATTTAAATATTTTTCGTTTTTGGTTGGTGCCTGTAGCTCTAGCAGATAGAGCGTCAGCTGCATACACCAGAGCTGGCAGGTTCAAATCCAGTCCAGACCTGCCAAACAACAAAACAATGGCGGGGGGTTGTGGCGGGCGCCTGTAGTCCCAGCTACTTGGGAGGCGGAGGCAAGAGACTCGCTTAAGCCCAGGACTTGGAGGTTGCTGTGAGCTGTGATGCCACAGCACTCTATCCAGGGTGACAGCTTGAGGCTCTGTCTCAACAAACAAACAAACTAACTAAAAGTAACTTCACGTTCTGCAGTTTGTAAAGCACTTTCACATTTGTTCCTCATTTTACAAATGAGATCAAGTCCTAGAAGGTTGGTGTTACCTGCCCTTAGCTCAGGTGGTAAATAGTGTACTTGGTCTAGATTAAAATGAATTCCAGCTCGGCTGCCCAAAATGCTGTGCAGCCACCACAGAATAAGGAGCTAGTTTTAAGGGAGAGGGGAAATATAGGTAAAGGAGAGAGAGAGAAAAAGAAACCTCAAGAAACTTGAATCATATATTGATTTAATACAGTTAATTTTCCACACAGTCTAATGTAAGTGGAAAATCAAGAGGTAGACCTATAGTGCAATAAAATGTTGCTCAAATATTTACAATAGCCCTGGTCTAGTTTTAAAGGGAAAGACCAGTCCTCCCACTACTCCAATGCCAGCCCTGAGTCCCCTCTGCACTCTGTGCCAAAGCATTTAGCTAGCAAGTGATGCCAGCCTCACTCTGTCCATAGCATCCCTCCACTAGCTGAGTACATTCCCCAGGCCCAAATGCCATCATTTCCCTCCCATACGGGACCTGCAATCATAAGACAGAGGTAAAAACCATTGACAGGAAGGTAAAGTCTACAAGATTTGAGAAAAGTGGAGATAAAGGAAGGGCAAGTGAGGGAGACAGAGAGACAGGAACATGGAAAGAGACAAAAATGACATATAATGGCAAGGGTGCCAAGACCATTCAATAGGGAAAGAATCTCTTCAACAGAATGAGTAAGAGAAGAAAGAGTCTTTTCAACAAATGATGGTAGGACACCTGGATAAACATATGCAAAGAATGAATCTGGATCCCTACCTCCCTCCATATTAAAACTTTAACTCAAATGGATCAATGGCCTGAATGTGGGAGTTAAACCTCTACAAAACTATTAGGAAAAAAAAATATGGCTAAATCTTCATGACTTTGGCAAAAGAATCTTAGATTTGACACCAAAAGCATGAAGAACAAAAGAAAACTTAATAAATTAGACTTTATGAAAATTAAAATTTTGTGTATGAAAGGACAGAAGCAAGAATAAAAATAGAAGAAAATTCTTGCAAATTATGTATCTAATTGTATATAATTCTCTTGTATTATAATTCTTTTTTTTGAGACAGAGCCTCAAGCTGTCACCCTGGATAGAGTGCCATGGCATCACAGCTCACAGCAACCTCCAATTCCTGGGCTCAAGCAAGTCTCCTGCCTCTTCCTCCCAAGTAGCTGGGACTACAGGTGCCCACCACAACGCCTGGCCATTTTTTTTTTGGTTGCAGGCGTCATTGTTGTTTGGCGGGTCCAGGCTGGATTCAAACCCGCCATCTCAGGTATATGTGGCTGCCGCCTTAGCCCATTGAGCCACAGGTGCCAAGCCTGTATTATAATTCTTATAAAAAGAATTATATTCTGGATCTGGTATCCAGAATATATTAAAAAACTCTTGTGCTACAACAACACAAAACAATCCAATTTTTTAAAGCAAAGGATTGGAATAGACATTGTTCAAAAACAGTTCTTGACAAATAACCAAAAAGTCCAAGAAAAAGTATTTGACATCAATATTCATTAAGGAAATGCAAAATCAAAGCTACAATGAAATACCATTTCACCCTAGAATGGCTACAATGTTTTAAAAATGTAAAACAACAAGTGTTGATGATGAAGTGGAGAAATAAGAACCTTAATAATATTTCTGAGGGCATGGAAAATGGTCCAGCTGTTGTGGAAGACAGTGTGGTATTCTTCAAAAGGGTAAACGTGGAATTACCACATTACCCAGCAATTTCTTCCTAGGATATAAACCCAAGAGAAATGAAAACATATGTCCATGTGTTAAGTGGTACATGTTCATAGCAGTATCACTCAGAAGAGCCAAATGTGGAAACAGCTCAAATGTCCATCATCAGATGAATGAACAAACAAGTTGTGGTATATCCATATAAAAGAACATTATTCAGCCATGAAAAGTAATAAAGTACCGATGCATGGCACAAAATCGTTATGCTACATCAGTGTTTTTCAACCTTTATCTCATGGCACACTTGAGCCTATAGTTAAACTTCCACAGCACACTTAAATTATGATGATTAAAAAAAGAGTTAAAAAAAGAATATTCTTACTGCGCATTGAACTTCTTTCAAAAATAATTTAATTAATGATCTTTAAAAATTTTTCCAGCACACCTAAGATCCTCTTATAGCACACCAGTGTGCCTCAGCACATCAGTTGAAAATCACCATGCTAGGTGAAATAAGACAGACAAAATGTCACATTTATGGGTATCTTTTATGTGAAATATCCAGAAGAGGCAAATCCAGACAGATAGAAAACAGAAGTCGCGATTCCCAGGGGATGGGAGGAGGAGGGATTGGGAAGTGATCACTTGAAGGGTACAAAGTGTCCTACTGGAGTTCTGAGAAAGTTTTGAAACTAGGAAGAGGTGGTGGTTGCCCAACACTGTGAACGCATCCAGATGCCACTTACTTGAAACTGTTAAAATGGTTAATTGTAAGTTATATAAGTTTCACTTCAATTTACAAAAAAAAAGGACACAGAGCTCACTAGGCCAGGATAGCAACAAGGCCCTCAAGAAGGAGATGGGAGAGAAGAGACCGAGAGCAATCAGGAAAAGCCGCGGCCCATTACAAGAAATTTATTAGTGCTGTTCAGTCAGCCAGTTGCCAGCTAAATTTAATATGGATTTATATACAAAGAAAATGCCTCGTTCTACATCATGAATATTTAATCATGCATGGGTCGGGCAATTTCACAGAAGTAATTAAAAGCAGTCTTTTGTTTATAGCTCAAAATGATAGCGACCTGCTGACCGGAGCTGCAGACACAGTGACATATTGAAAACGTTACCTACTGACATATGTTATTAAAGAGGAATTAAGAGTTTGTCTTCTTCCTCTCCCCTTAGCAGCTAATCAATCCTAAGCCTTCCTGTCTGCACACTGCAGAGCATGGCTCGGAGAGGAGCCACCTCCCAGCAGAGGCTGGAGAGCCAGGCCAGCACCCATTGGTCTACAACTCCCCCGAAATCCCTAAGTTGAAATGGATAAGCTGGTTATTTAGAAGAACACAGAGAAGAAATATGTGATGATGTATATTCTCTATGGAAGGTTCTCCCCAGTGTCCTGTCACATCCAGGCAGTTGCAACATCCTGTCAATCTACCCCTGGGCCCCTTGTCATGATGTCCTGTTTCCTCCCCTATCACCATGACTGACCTGGTTCAGCTCACCCACTGCCGCTGCAACACTGTCACCTTCCCTTTTGCTCTCCTGATGGCTCTTCCTCCATGTGTGCGTCAGGACTCTCCTTCATTCCTGTGCCTCCCATGGCTCCCACTGTCTGTAGTAGTCATCACACTGGCAGTGAAGTCTCTCAGCATCTGGCCCCACTGACAATTCTGCATCAGGGTTTGTATGGCCAATGATCGAAATTGACCATGGCTAACTCGCACTAGAAAAATCTATTTGGAGAACACTGGGTAGCTCAGAGAATGGAAAGGCTGAGAGGGGAAAAGTCACACCTGCCCAGCAACTGTCCAGCCAGGATGCCACTTCTTGTACCTCCACCACTGCCCACTCTCCCCCACCCAGCAGCCACACAGTTTCTGTGAATAACCCCTAAATATCCTCATGTCAGCCTCCTTACTCCCTGTGCCAGAGCCTGGCCTCCTCCTGCATCCTCATCACCATGGTACTGGTAGAGGGAGTCTGGCTCTCTTTGCTTCCACAGGGAGAGACCAGGCCCTTGGCTTCAGGACACACAGCTTCGCCAACAATTCCTCCACACCTCGTACCCACCTGGGGTTCTCCCATTTCTCCATCTCTACTCTTTGCCTTCTCTCCTTTGTCCTCACCTTCTCATAACCAGTCAGAACATCCTTCAAATGACCCAATTAAATATCACCTTTTCCAGGAAGCCTTCTCCGATTGCCTCCACCACTCCCCATTTGGATAAGAATCCATTTGTGCCTTTGACACATAATGAAGCTTTACACATTCCTGGGTGACTCTATTCCTTTTACAATAGTGCCAAAGAAGATGAAATATTTGGGAATTTACCTAACAAAGGACATGAAAGACATCTATAAGGAGAACTATGAAACTCTGAGAAAAGAAATAGCTGAATATGTTAACAAATGGAAAAACATACCATGCTCATGGATGGGAAGAATCAACATTGTTAAAATGTCCATACCACCCAAAGCAATTTACAGATTTAATGCAATCTGTATTAAAGCACCACTGTCATACTTTAAAGGACTTGAAGAAAATAGTACTTAGTTTTATATGGAATCAGAAAAAACCTCAAATAGCAAATACATTACTCAGAAATACGAACAAATCAGGAGGTATCACATTACCAGACCTCAGACTATACTATAGATCTATAGTGATCAAAACAGCATGGTACTAGTGCAAAAACAGAGTGGTAGATTTATGGAACAGAATAGAGAACCAGAAGATGAACCCTACTACTTATCACCATTTGATCTTCAACAAGCCTATCAAAAATATTCAGTGGAGGAAAGACTCCCTATTCAACAAATGGTGCTAGGTGAACTGGATGGCAACCTGTAGAAGACTGAAACTGGACCCCCACCTTTCACGATTAACAAAAATTGATTCTCACTGGATAAAAGATTTAAACTTAAGACTTGAAACTATAAAAATACTAGAAGAGAGTGCAGGGAAAACACTTGAAGAAATCGGCCTGGGAGAATATTTTATGAGGAGGAACCCCCTGGCAATTGAAGCCACACCAAAAATACATTACTGGAATCTGATCAAACTAAAAAGCTTTTGCACAGCCAATAGCACAGTACGTAAAGCAAACAGACAACTTTCAGAATGGGAGAAGATTTTTGCAGGTTATGCTCCTGACAAAGGTCTGATAACTAGAATCTACAGAGAACTCAAACTAATCAATAAGAAAAGAATAAATAACCCTATTTCTATGTGGGCAAGAGACTTGAACAGAAACTTCTCTCATGAAGACAGGCACATGGCCTACAAACACATGAAAAAATATTCATTATCCTTAATCATCAGAGAAATGCAAATCAAAACTACTTTGTGATATCATCTAACTCCGGTAAGATTAGCCCACATCACAAAATCCCAAAACTACAGATGTTGGCGAGGATGCAGAGAGAAGGGAATGCTTCTACATTGCTGGTGGGAATGCAAGCTAATATGACCTTTTTGGAAAGAAGTTTAGAGAACACTCAAGGAACTAAAAGTAGACCTACCATTCAATCTTGCAATTCCTCTACTAAGTATTATACCCAGATGATCAAAAAATTTTACAAGACATTTGCACCAGAATGTTTATTACAGGCCAATTCATAATAGCCAAGACACGGAAACAGCCCAAGTGCCCAGTGACCCATGAATGGATTAAGAAATTATGGTATATGTACACCATGGAATACTATGCAGCCATTAAAAAAAGAAGGAGACTTCATATCTTTTATGTTTACCTGGATGGAGCTGGAACATATTCTTCTTAGTAAAGTATCTCAAGAATGGAAAAAAAAGTATCCAATGTACTCATACTACTATGAAATCAATATATTATAACCACCTACACACTTATACGAATGGGAAAACATAACTATGGTCCAGAAAGTAGAAGGGAAGAGGAGAGAGAGGGGAGAAAAGGGGGGACATGGAGGAGGGAGGGTATTCGGGGGAACCTCACCTAATGTGCATGATGCAATGGTACATTTCAAAACTATTAAGAAATGAGTATAATTGTGACGGATGTGTTACTTAGTTCAATGTAAGCATTTCACATTGTATATTGAAGCAGTACCCTGAACCCCATAAATGCATCAATGTACAAAGTTATGATTTAATAAAAAACAATTAAAAAATTAAAATAAGAATGATATATATATATATATAAACAAAAAATAGAATATTCTTTTACTAGTCTTTTCTTTTTTTCTCTCTTTTTTTGAGACAGAGTTTTCACTTTTTCACGTGCCATGGCGTCATAGCTCACAGCAACCTCAAACTCTCGGGCACAAGCGATTCTTTTGCCTCAGCCTCCCCAGTAGCTGGGACTACAGGCTCCCATCACAATGCCCAGCTAGTTTTTAGAGATGGGGGCTCGATTTTGCTCAGGCTGGTCTCAAACTCTTGCTCAAGCAATCCACCCACCTGGGTCTCCCAGAGTGCTGGGATTACAGACATGAGCCACTGCACCCACCCTAGATAGAGAATATTCTAATATTTCCAGAAAGTTTCCTCCTATCCTCTCCTAGTCACACCCTGCCTTTCTCACTGCTCCCAACAACCTGATTTCTATCACTGTTCTGATTTCTATCACTATAAGTTCATTATGTCTTTTTTAACACCACAGAAAATAAAAGTATTCAGGATATACTCTTTCATCTAGCTTTTATCATTTGTCATAATTTCTGCGAGATTCGTGTGTGTTACATGTATCAGTAGTTCATCCCCTTTTGTTTCTGAGTACTATTCCTTTGCATGGATGTATCATCCTCGGGTTGATGGCAATTTATATTGTTCTCAGCTTGGGCTATTATGAATAAAGCTGCTGTGAATACATTTGTACAAGTCTTTTTGTAAACATTATGTTTTCCTTTCTCTTGGGTAAATACCTAGGAGTGAAACTCCTGGGTCAAGGGTATATTAGTCAGGGTTCTCCAGAGTTGTATGTGTATACAGAAATAAAAGAGGAGATTTATTGTGGGGATTGGCTCATGCAGTTAGGGAGGCTGGGGAGTACCACGATACACCTCCACAAGTTGGAGAACAAGAACAATCAGTAGTGCAGCTCTCAAACCAAGGCCAAAGGCCAGGGGAGAGGGGCATGCATTGGTGTAAGTCCCAGCTTCTAAAAGCCTGAGAATCAGGAGCCCTAATATCTGAGATCAAGAGAAGAAGCATGGTGAGCCAGCTCAAGGAGAAAAGGATCCAGGCCTGTAGTAGGTTGCATGACACCCACCCGCACTAGTGAGGGTGGTCTGCTCTACCCAGGCACCAGTGCTATTCTCTCCGGGCACACCATCACAGACACACCTGGAAACAGTTTTACCAGCTGCCTGGGCATCCCTTATCCCAGCCACATAAAATTAACCATTACAACAGGGTTGGCTTCTGTTTTCAAGAAAATGCCCAACTGTTTCCAAAGATAGTTGTACCATTTTACTCTGCCGCCAGCAACGTAGGAGATTTTCAGTTGCTCCACATCCTCTGCAACACTTGCTACTGTTGGGCTTTGCAGTATTAACCATCTACTGGGTTTTTATGTGCATTTCTCTGATTAGCAGTGACACCACACACTTTTTCATGTGCTTAATGGCTGCTTGTACATTTTCCTCTGTGAAGTATCTGTTCATATCCTTTACCTACTTTTTAAAATAAGGTTTTTCATCTTTATTATTGAGTTTCAGGTGTCTTTTTAAGATTCTGGAGAGGGGTTCTTTGTTGAGCATTTTTTTTTTTTGAGACAGAGTCTCAAGCTGTTTCCCTGGTGTAGAGTGCTGTTGCGTCACAGCTCACAGCAACATCAAACTCTTGGGCTTAAGTGATTCTCCTGCCTCAGCCTCCCAAGTAGCTGTGGAGGTGCCCACCACAATGCCCAGCTATTTTTTTGGTTGTAGTTGTCGTTGTTTGGCAGGCACAGATTGGATTGGAACCCACCAGTTCCGGTGTATGTGGCTGGTGCTCTAGCCACTGAGCTATAAGCGCCAAGCTGAGCATATGTATTAGTTTTTTTTTTTTGTTTTTTTTTTTTTTTGAGACAGAGCCTCAAGCTATCCCCCTAGATAGAGTGCCCTGGCATGACAGCTCACAGCAACCTCCAATTCCTGGGCTCAAGCGAGTCTCTTGCCTCTGCCTCCCAAGTAGCTGGGACTACAGGCGCC
>CAUYRH010100109.1:0-25286 GCA_963574655.1 Perodicticus potto | reverse complement strand
ACAGCAACCTCCAATTCCTGGGCTCAAGCGAGTCTCCTGCCTCCGCCTCCCAAGTAGCTGGGACTAGAGGCACCCACCACAACGCCCGGCCATTTTTTGGTTGCAGCCGTCATTGTTGTTTGGCGGGCCCGGGCTGGATTCGAACCCGCCAGCTCAGGTATACGTGGCTGGCACCTTAGCCCGTTGAGCCACAGGCGCCGAGCCAGAAAGACTAAATTTTAATAACTCAAGAATAAATGGAAATTGCGCACACACAGAGGAATTGACAAGGTCTTCTTAGATGATAAATGTAGCCATTTCTTGGCAATTCATTTATTAACTTAGGGTAAAGCAATAACCTTAAATATCTCAAAAGGCCATAATTATGTCTCTCTAGGACATTTCATATGTTTTTTTTTTTTGTGGTTTTTGGCCGGGGCTGGGTTTGAACCTGCCACCTCCGGCATATGGGGCCAGCACCCTACTTCTTTGACCACAGCGCCGCCCCATTTCATATGGTTATGAGCAAAACACTATATGAGTGTTCAAAAGTAATTGTAACCATTATCTTCATCATCAATATACCATACCTATATATTAATTAATATTACAGGATTCTTTATAACTCACAAAGTGCTTTCACATATATTCAACTGAATAAAATTATGAGCAGCTATTACATTATATGTCCTTTTGCATGTTTTCTGTGCTACTTAGGACAGTTTTTAAAGCAAGTAGAGTATACTAATCCATCATTTGCAGATGAGAAACTTTGAGACTTTTGGAAACTGTAACTTTCTTTTTTTTGAGACAGAGTCTCAAGCTGTTGCCCTGGGTAGAGTGCTATGGTGTCATAGCTCACAGCAACCTCTAACTCTTGGGCTCAAGCGATCCTCTTGCCTCAGTTTTTTTTTTTTTTTTAATTTTTAGTAGAGATGGGGTGTCGCTTTTGCTCAGGCTGGTCTCAAACTCCTGAGCTCAAGCAATCCACCTGCCTTGGCCTCCCAGAGTGCTAGGATTACAGGCGTGAACCGCCATACCTGGCAGAAACTGTAACTTTCTAACACCATATGGATAGTTAGTGGAAGAGCTAGAACTTTTGATCTCTAATCCCCAATCAGTCCCTGTTCTCTACTTTACAATACTAACTTGAGTTAAGTGTTTTTTTTTAAGAGTTCAACTTCTTATTGAACATGTTATAAAAGAGATTTAGTCAAAAAGACCAGCCCATGCCATCATCAGACTCCTCAACTTCTTTCTTTGCTTCCACTTTGTTCTTCTCAACTGGGGCAGTATCAGTGAGGGGGGCAAGACCTCCTGCTGGTGCCGCCCCAGCGGATGGAGCTGGTCCACAAGAGCCTATACTGCAGATGAAGTTCCCATTGTTGACATTAGCCAGGGCCTTTACAAACAAGCCAGGCCTAAAAGGTTCAACATTTACACCAGCTGCTTTAATGAAGGCATTGATCTTATCCTCCATGACTAGCACATCACCATCCTGTGGAGTGAAGGTGGAGTAGACGCACACAAGCTTGGAGATGGAGGCCATGGTACAGGCAAGTACTGGGATGGTCCTGCCAGGCATGGTGCTAGAGCTCAATGAAGTGAGGGCTTCACCTCAATACATTCGTAGCTTCCTCGGAAGAACTGAGCACCATTAGATGGATGAAGTTTAGGCAGGGTCAGAGAAGTTTTCTGTTTTCTTCCGTCTGGTCGGAAGAAGGGTCTGTTTAGCTGGGTCTGATGTAATATACTTCGGTTCCCCAAAGGGGCTTCTCCCCATCCTGGGTTTGGCACCAAATGAAAGGTTATGGAGCCAAAGATGAAAGATTATTCTTAGGCAGGAGACAAAAAGAAAATAGAGGCCTGATTTGTGCAATTAAACCAGGAAGAAATCCACCTGTGTGTTGTCTTATAGATTTTCTTTTTCTTTGTTTTTTTTTTTAAACAGAGTCTTGCTCTGTCGTCTGGGCTGGAGTGCAGTGGCGTCATCATAGCTCACAGCACCCTCAAACTCCTGGGCTCATGTGATTCTCTTGCCTCATGCTCCTAAGGAGCTGGGAGGTGTCCATCACAGTGCCCAGCTATTTTTAGAGGTGGGGTCCCACTCTTCAGGCTGATCTCGAACTCCTGAGCTCAAATAATCCACCCTTCTTGGCCTCCCACAGTGCTAGGAGTCTTATAAATTTTCTAAGAAAATATTTTATTGTTTTGGTTTTTACATTTATCTTAAAATAAATATATTAATAAAGTAAATAAAATTTAATAAGTATTAAAATAGGGAAAAAATAGTTGGAGGTGAGGTCAGAGATAAATGTTGGGCAGCTATTTAATCTATAATTGAGAGAAAATATTTATGATATTCCTAGCAGACACAAGATTAGTATTAAGGATATATTCTACAAATCAGCTCAGCGCCTGTGGCTCAATGGGCTAAGGCGCCAGCCATGTACACCTGAGCTGGTGGGTTCGAATCCAGCCCGGCCTGCCAAACAACAATGACGGCTGCAACCAAAAAATGGCTGGGCATTGTGGCGGGCGCCTATAGCCCCAGCTACTTGGGAGGCAGAGGCAGGAGACTCGCTTGAGCCCAGGAACTGGAGGTTGCTGTGAGCTGTAATGCCACAGCACTCTATCCAGGGTGACAGCTTGAGGCTCTGTCTCAAAAAAAATAAAAATAAAAATAAATAAATAATCAATAAAGCAAACAAATAATATATAGGTTTTCCATAAACCAATGATGACATATGTCATGAAGCAAGAATTAATATTAATCTAATTTTGTGTGCCTGCAACTGATGGGAAGAAATATAAATAGGAGAAAAAAATTCACAGAACACGAAATACCGATGAATAATAAAATATAAAACTTGGTCGAATCAATAATAATTGGAGAAATAAAAATGGAAGCAAATATTTTAACTGGAAATTAGGCAATAAAAAGTTTGATATTACTAGACTAATAGTAAGTAAATAAATAACAAAATAAAATATTACTAACATTTATCCACTGAAGCCTAGAAAATAATGGCACATTTTTTAAAGGGCAATTTAGCAACCTGCATCAAAATTTAAAATCTATATCCTTTTAACTTATGGCTCTGCTCTAGAAATTGATCTAAATTTACACGATGGTGTACAAAAATATATGTACAAGTTTATTCATTGAAGCATTACTTATGATAGGCCCCCCAAATAGTAAACAATCCAAAGCCAATAAGGAATCATCTAAAAATTGATATATAACCATAAAATGAATTACTACATAACCATTAAGAGGACTAGGATTCTCCTCTGAGTGTTGATGCCAAAAGCAAGAAGAGTAACTAATAGTATTTTCAGGCTGCCTCTAAAGACATTTTTTCTTACTCCTAATAATATTGGGAATGTTAAACCAGATAAAGTGTGACAGCTTATAATCTTTTATAACCCTTGATTGCCTGATTTTTTAATAAAAGGACCCTATAAAAACCTTAAAAGTAAAAACTCTGGCTTGGTGCCTGTAGCATAGTGGTTACGGTGCCAGCCACATACATGAAGGCTGGCAGGTTCGAATCTGGCCTGGGCCAACTAAAAACAACAATGACAACTGCAACAAAAAATAGCTGGGCGTTGTGGTAGGCAACTGTAGTCCCAGCTACTTGGGAGGCTGAGGCAAGAGAATCGCTTAAGCCCAAGAGTTTGAGGATGCTGTGAGCTATGACACCACGGCACTCTACCAAGGGCACAATATTGAGACTGTCTAAAAAAAAAAAAAAAAAAAAGGGAAAAACTCTAAGTCCTAGAAATCGCATAGGATAGCTATAATTCGACGATGGCAGGGGTGGGGGGGGGAGAACCCTGTTTCTTCACACTGAATTATGTTATTGTTATTTTGAGAGCAGAATTTTTTGTTCTTACTCAAAATTAAACCAGGTTGAGAGCTGAGGTTCTTCTACTTGTTCATTCCTAGGTACAAAGAAAAGTCAAATTAAGAATAATCTGCTTGGCTCGGTGCCTGTGGTTCAACAGGCTAAGGCGCCAGCCACGTACACCTGAGCTGGTGGGTTCGAATCCAGCCCGGGCCCACCAAACAACAATGGTGGCTGCAACCAAAAAATGGCCAGGCGCTGTGGTGGGCGCCTGTAGTCCCAGCTACTTGGGAGGCGGAGGCAGGAGACTCGCTTGAGCCCAGGAATTGGAGGTTGCTGTGAGCTGTGATGCCACAGCACTCTATCCAGGGTGACAGCTTGAGGCTCTGTCTCAAAAAAAGAAAGAAAATATATGAATGCTTGGAGGCTGTGGAGGGGCTGGGCTCCCCTGGCTCCTGGTTTCCATCACCATTTGGGGGAGTTGCTTTGGTTCTCAGCAGTAACTGGGCACTATAAAATAATTTCCTAGAGCGGGAGGTCTTATGTGATGGTTCCTTAGTGCATAATTATTCGGACGATGAGGTCAAGAGAGGATTATTGATGTTATAAAGTAATTATGTGGAGAGACGAAGGTGGGGCCTGAGACAACAGGGAGCCAAGGAGGAGAAAGGGAAAGAGAAAGAAAGGGGAGAGGAAGGAAGAATGAAAATAGAGGGGCTGTTCTAGGATCTGGTTATGCTTTGCCTGCAAATTGGCACTTTGAAAGACCAAAGGAAATGATTTGAGCTCCCTGAATCATTTCCCTGATAAATAAAAAGAATGGATCCTATTTAAGATGGGTTGAACTTATGGTCACCAGAAGATGTTGACTATTTTACATTTATGTAATGCCTTGTGGCACACATCACCCTACCTGATTGTCAAATAACATCTAAACGGGCAGAGGGAAGGGAATGTTCAAAAGCCTTAAGACACAAAACTGCAAGGGTACTAGTGGGGCAGGATGTGTTTTTCCAAGGAGGAAAGCAATGTAAGACTAGATGGGGGGTCACAGAGAAGGTAGCATGGTGGTCCTGACCCTGGCTTCACTGTAAGAGTCACTGGGGGGAGGTTTGGAAAAGTGCGAGTGCCCAGGTGCCACAGGCAGACATCAGAATAGTGGGGCTGATGTAACAAAAGAATGTTTTATACGCCTCTGTCCCAGATGATTCTAAGACACAATCTGGGCTGAGCACCACTGGGTAGGCTGTGTAGAGAGGATAAGGTGTTTAAACATCTTTTAACAAGTGAGGCATGTCAGATTTGCCGTGTAAAGTGTTACTTAGGGTGCTGTATAGACATCAAAATGGCATCTTTAAGTGTCACTTAGGATGCTGCATGGATGCGAAAATGGGGGAGCAGGTGAAAAATGGAGATTTGCAAAAGCCTAGGTGAGAGGGGAGGCTGGGCCTCAGGCCTCGGCAGGTGAGGATGGAGAAAAGGAGGAGGTTTGGGATGAAGTTTGAGATGCCGGTGAGATATCCACATGGAGCCTGATGTCCAGTCCTGGAGCTCCATAGAGGTCCAGGCTGGAGAGGGGAACTTGCAAGTTGTCAGTGGGTATGTGACCTGCAAAGTCCCAGATATGTGAATGAGATTGTTGAGGGCTCAGGAGGAAAATGAGAAGAAGTCATAGAGGGCTGTGACTGTGTCCTGAGGCTCTCCCGTGTTGAAGGGCCAGGAAGACCTAGGGAAGCTGACCAAGGCATAGCAATGGAGGAAGAGGAGTGTCTGTGGGAGTGTCTGAGGGGGTGGGTACAGCTGGAGCGAAGGCTGGACATGTTCGGCGAAGGAGGCACCTAAGGCTGCTGGGATGGCAGGCTGGACTAAAGGCTGACATATGCCTCTGGATGCAGCAGACTAGAGGATCTTCAAGGAGCAGTTTTAGAAAAGCAGTGGGATCGGTACCAGCACCCAGGGGTCGAGAGGACAGATGGGCACACTGAGACTCAGCATTGCCATTCACGGTCTGTGGGAAACACTCGGCCATCAGCACAAAGAGCTGTGTGAAAGTACATTTATGGAAGCAGTGCGTGTGGTCACAAAACAGAAACAATTTAAGTGCCCATCTAGAGCAGAATGGAAAATTAAACCAAGGAGACAGAGGCAGAGAGAGTGCAGTGGTGAAGGGCAGAGATGACCCAGACTGCTTGGTTTGGATTCTATATCTTCTTTGAACTTGCTGTGTGCCCAGAAGTGAGTTACTGGGCATCTCTCTGACTTAATTTCCTCATCTGTAAGATGGGGAGCATTGATACTAATGTATCTCCTAGAGTGTTGTGAGCATTAAAATGAGTTTAAAAGTATAAAATGAGGTAAAATAAACAACTCAAATGACTAAATCCCATTGCACACATTGCTTCTTGGTCTTTTGGCTAAGATCAAGTGTAAATCCCATTGCACAACACAAAGGGTCTCAAGAGGGTCTCAAGGAAACTGATAGCCCAGCAA
The DNA here is from genome assembly GCA_963574655.1 of Perodicticus potto. Taxonomy (NCBI): domain Eukaryota; kingdom Metazoa; phylum Chordata; class Mammalia; order Primates; family Lorisidae; genus Perodicticus; species Perodicticus potto. Next base: position 18,966 of record CAUYRH010100109.1, on the reverse strand, counting down.
GAGGAAGGTGGCTCTACCTCATTAGAAGCTGTGAGCCTTCTCCCCAGGTGCTCCCAGCACCAAGCCCCTTCACTTCCCTGCTCCCAGACCGCAGACTCAGGTCTTATGCTGCTCGTTCAAATGCCTTGAGAACCTAAAATGCTAACACAGTCATGCCAGTGTGACTATGCCTGGAAACACGATGCTATCATCCTTTGTAGCTGTGTCAGATTGAGAGCATTCCCTCTGGTGGCCCACTTGCTTATTTGTTAAGATGTGGGCAAGGGAGGGGTGGGGAGGGGGAGGATGGGTGGAGAGAAGGTAAATGGTGGGATTACACTTATGGTGCATTTTAGAAGGGTACAGGTGAAAGTTATCAAATGCAGAATACAAATGTTTTCATACAATAAACAAGAAAATCCCATGAAGGTTCTGTTGAACAGTTGAATGAAAATATTTCAGATTGTATATGAAGCCAGCCCATTGTACCCCATGACTGCACTAATGTACACAGCTATGATTTAATTTAAAAAGTCTTTATATCAAAAAGACACCTGCATTCGTATATTTGTTGAAGCACAATTCACGATTGTGAAGATGTAGAATCAACTTATGAGCCATCTCTACTGGTAATTGGATGAAGAAAATGTGATGTGTGCATACACGCACTCACACACATATACACACTCTCCATGGAATATGATTCAGCCATAAGGAAGAATGAAATAAAGTCTTTATGGTAACCCAGATGGAACTGGAGGCCATTGTCCTAAGTAAAGTATATCAGGAAGGGAAAAGCAAATAATGCAGGTACTCATGGAAAAGTAGGAGCTAAATCTTGGGAAGACATGGTTATACAGAGTGGTACAATGAAATGTGGAGACTCAGAAGTGGTGAGGGAAAGGGCGCTGGAATCTTTGAGCAACAGGTACACAAAAAACCCAGAATTCACCACTACACAGTTTATCTATGTAACAAACAAATCACTTGTATCTTCTAAATGTATTAAAACAAAATAAAAGAAAATATTTCTATGGTAAAAAAAAGTTATTAAATACACAAATAACTCTACACATGATCTTTCAGTAAATATAAAATGAAAATTTTAAGAGTGGCCATTTAATTGTAGTGGCACATAAGAATGGGTATTAAAAATGATAAATTGAAGGATATTTGTTAATTGCATCAAATTTCAAGGAAAAATAGTGACTATACGAATAAGATCCCAAATGTAATATCACTAAAGTTACTATTACAAAACATACCTTTGTAGAACAATTAATTAATATATATAGTGAACTTATATATATGTAATAAGTGAACTTATATATATGTAATACATAATAACTTATATTATGTAATAAATATTAAAAATACACTGAAACAGGGAAGTTGTATGCAAAGAAGGAGCTCAGAAATCCAGACAGTAAAAATATATATATAGTGAACTTATATATATGTAATATAGTGAACTTATATATATGTAATACATAATAACTTATATTATGTAATAAATATTAAAAATACACTGAAACAGGGAAGTTGTATGCAGAGAAGGAGCTCAGAAATCCAGACAGTAAAACAAAGAATTTAAAGAAGATTTTAGTTTGTAAAGGCAAAATGAGAAGGTCTTCATTATAACTAAAAAGGGTTACACAATAAAAATACAGACACAGTGTTAAATATGCATTCCTCTTGGATCCTGGATACTAAGAACAACTTTTGATTTTGAGTATGTGCCTTGAGTCCAGAGCAAGACAAATACTAAGAATCTATCAATAATGAACATGATACAATAATAGGATCTCAATATAAAAAAGAATTAAAGGCAAAGTCTAGTCATCTATTGGAAACGAAACAACATACCCCTAAATAAATAGTGGATTAAAGATGAAATCTCAATGGAAATTAAAAAAAAGTCATACCCAAATATTATATCACAAAACCTAGACAATGCAAAATGCATTAGAAAAAAGCAGAAAAGATAGTTTTCAAATATATTCCCCTACTCTGTAGATTGTTTCTTTACTCGTTTCCCTTAAGTAAGCTACTCTCCAAATAAGATATTAAAATAGCCAATAGGGGGGCAGCACCTGTGGCTCAGTGGGCAGGGTGCCAGCCCCATATACCAAGGGTGGCAGGTTCAAACCTGGCCCCGGCCAAACTTCAACAACAACAACAAAATAGCCAGGTGTTATGATGGGCACCTGTAGTCCCAACTACATGGAAGGTTGAGGCAAAAGAATCACCTAAGCCCAGGAATTGGAGGTTGCTGTGAGCTGTGTGATGCCATGGCACTGTACCAAGGGCGGTAAAGTGAAACTCTGTCTCTACAAAAAAAAAAAAAAGATAGCCAGTGGGTATATGAAAGGGTGATCACATCACTAATCATCAAGGAAAGGCAAATCAAAACTACAATGAAGTATCATCTCACACATTTTAGGATGGCTATTACCCCCACCCCCCCAAAAAAAACACAGAAAAAGGAAAAAGAAAAGAAAAAGGTAATTAATATTGATTAATGTGTGGAAAAATCAGAACCCTTATAAATGATTGGTGAAAATGTAGAGTGAGGCACACAGTATGGAAAACAATAAGAAACTCCTCATAAAACTAAAAGTAGTGTCTATTTCATGTGATCCAGTAAATCAACATTGTGGGGATTTATCTGTAAGAATTTATATCAGAATTTCAACAGAGATTTTTTTCTGACTACTACTAAAAACTTTATCCCCAGAAATTTGACAATGTGGAGGAAATGGAACAATACCTGGATTCATACCACCTTCTTAGACACAGCCAGGAAGAAATAAATCTCTTGAGCAATCCAATATCAAGCACTGAGATTATAGAAACAATAAAAAAGCTTCCAACCACCACCACCACCACCACAACAACAACAACAAAAGCCCAGGACCATGGCTTCACATCAGAATTCTATCAAACCTGTAAAGATGAACTTGTACCTACATTGCAAAACTTATTCCAAAACACTGAGAAAGAAGGAATCTTCCCCAATATGTTCTACAAAGCAAACATCACCTTGATTCCCAAACCAGGAAAGGACCCAACTAAAAATGAGAACTACAGACCAATTTCACTAATGAATATCAATGCAAAATTACATTAAAAAATTATACATCACAATCAAGTAGGTTTTATCCAAGGGATGCAAGCCTGGCTTAACATACGCAAATCCACAAATGTAATATATATATATATATATATATCGTATCAATAAAAGCAAAAACAAAGACCATGTGATCCTCTCAAGAGATGCAGAAAAATTATTTGACAAAATCCAGCACCCTTTTCTAAGAACACTTAAGATAATAGTCATAGATGGCACATTTCTTAAGCTGATTGAAGCCATCTAAGACAAATCCACAGCTAACATCGTACTAAATGGAGTAAAACTGAAAGCTTTTCCACGTAGAACTGGAACCAGACAAGGTTGTTCTCTATTGCCACTATTATCCAACTGGAAGATCTAGCCAATGTAATCAGGCAAGAGAAGGCTATGAAGAGCATCCAAATGGGAGATGAAAAGGTGAAGTTCTTGGTCTTTGCTAATGATATGATCTTATACTTAGAAAACCCTACAGACTCAACCACAAAACTTCTGGATGTTATCAGGAAATACAGTAACATCTCAGGGTATAAAACCAATGTCCTCAAATTAGTAGCCTTTGAGTATGCCAATAACAACCAAGTTGAGATGCAAATCAAGGACAAAATTCCCTTCACAGTAGTTTCAAAGAAAATGAAATACTTAGAAATATACCCAACAAAAGAGGTGAAAGATCTTTACAAAGAAAATTATGAAACCCAAAGGAAAGAAATTGGATAAGACACTAACAAATGAAAAACACACCATGCTCATGGTTGGGAAGAATCAGCACTGTCAAAATGTCTATTCTACTCAAAGAAATCAACAGATTCAATGCAATCCCCATTAAAGTATCAACATCATATTTTGAAGAAATGGAAAAAATAGTACTTGGTTTTGTATGGAACAACAACAACAACAACAACAACAACAACCTTATATAGCTAAGACTCTTCTTAGTAACAAGAACAAAGCCAGAGGCCTCACCCTACCCGACTTCAGGCTATATGACAAGTCCAAAGTAAAACAGCATGGTATTGGCACAAAAATAGAGACATAGACACATATAGAACCAAGAGTTGAATCAGTTTCTATTTGCCATCTGAACTTTGATAAACCTAACAAAAGCGTACGGGGGACTGGGGGGAAGAATCCCTATTTAACAAATGGTGCTGGGAGAACTATATAACCACGTGTGAAAGACTGACGCTCCCCCACCTTTTGCCACTTAGAAAAATTGACTCCTCATGGATAAAAGGCACTAAATGATACAGATCTTGGAAGAAAGTGTGGGGAAAACTCTTGATTGTTAGACTGGGGAAAGATTTTATGACAAAGACTTCAGTGGCCATCACAACCATGACAAAAATTAACAAATGGGACTTAATTAAGATGAAAAGTTTTTGCACAGCTAAGGACACAAGTAAAGCAAAAAGACCATCTACGGAATGGGAAAAGATATTTGCAGGGTATCAATATGACAAAGGGTTGATAACTAGAATCTACAGATACCTCAAATTGATCAATTAAAAAAAGAAGAGTAAACAATACCATTTTCCACGGGACAAGAGATATGAACAGAACTTTCTCTGATAAAGACAGGCACATGGCTAACAAACATTTGAAAAAATGCTCATCATCCCTGATTATCAGAGAAATGCAAATCAAACCATCTTGAGCTATCACCTATACCCAGTGAAAATACCCACGTCACAAAGTCTCAAATCTACAGATGCTGGTGTGGATGTGGAGAGAAGAGAACACTTTTTACATCCTGTTGGGACTGCAAACTAATATAGCCTTTTTAGAGGAAAGTATGGAGATTCCTCAAATTAGACATTCCATTTGATCCTGCAATCCCTTTACTAGGCATCTACACAGAAGAAAAAAATCCTTTTATCATAAAGACATTTGCACTAGACTGTTTATCATAGCTCAATTAACAATCACCAAAATGGGGAAACAACCTAAATGCCCACCAACCCAGGAATGGATTTAGCAAGCTGTGGTATATATACACCATGGAATACTATGCAGCCATTAAAAATGGAGACTTTACATCCTTTGTATTGACCTGGATCAAGTTGGAATACATTCTTATCTAAGCAACACAAGAATGGAGAAGCAGGAATCCCAGGCACTCAAGTCTAATATGAAGGCAGTAAATGATCTAATATAAGGTGGGGGAAGGAGTGAGCAGCTAGGGGGGAGGTGGGAGAGGATGAGCATCACAGTGTAGGGCTTTGCTCTTTAGGGTGGGACACAATTATAAATGGGCCTTTACCTAACAAATGCAATCAATGTACCCAAATTCTTTGCACTCTCAATGAAACCCAAACAATAAAACAAAAAAAAGTATAATGTTAAAATTTTTAAAAAAGAAAATGATATATGTTTATTTTAAAAAGAAAAATAAATTTGTGTGACAGAGGAAATTCAAAGAATAAATTATTGTTTTAAATCTTATCAACAAACATTTTAGTGTTTAGGAATATGATTTCAGCTACATTGTTATAAGTTATAAAAAACTATAAGTAGTCTTACATCAAAAACACCTTTAAGTTTTAGTTTCAGAATTGAACAAATCATTTTTTAGAAGAACTATAGCAGACTCCTACTCAATGCCATTTCTAATATTATAAAAATTGCATTTTTATGATATTCATTATTTTTAATTAATATGCATTCATATTGTACTTGATTTGTAAAGTCTAACATCTTTCATGATACAAAAAATGTTATACTATTGGAATATAATAGTAATATCAAATATTCACTTATACATGTAGGCAATATTATATTTGTGATTTGAAGTAAAACTTCTATATATTTTTCTATATTTTAATGATGTATATTATTCAGTACTAACGAAAACATAAGTTATTTCAAGTTAGTGCTGAGATGGTTATAAAAATTGTTTAATTTTTATAAAAACCGTATAAATAAATTTCAAGGTAAATTAAAAATTTAACATGTATTTATAGAGTATGTTAACTGAATAATTTTGTGAAAGATATTGTACACTTTGTAATAAATATTTATAAAAAGGATAAAATACTAGTATTTAAACATTATGATTTAATCTTATATAATGTTTGATATATCTGAAGCTCAAATTTTGTCTACGGCCATACCACCCTGAACGTGCCTGATCTCGTCTGAAGCTCAAATTTTAACATAAACATAACTCAAACAAAATTGTTTTTTGCCTGACTTTAATGATATGTAGATAAGATAGAAATGGAGATAGAAAAGAAATAGAGATATAAAGAAAATAAATAGAAAATAAGTATTGACAGGTTGGGATTTAACTGTATATGCTATTTTTAATAGACACTTTTTAACAAAACAAATTAGATTTTTTAGAAAACCTTAGTATTGAGTACTGTAAAACACAGCTATTATTAACACCTTACACAGTACTTGTATACTTCATTTGTTACAACTAATTAAGCAATGTTAATACATTATTATTCCTCATTGTTTATTCAAACTTTAGTTTTTACCTAATGTCCTCTATCTATTCCATCAAGGTCACAACAAGGATATAACATAACATTAAGTCGTCATATCTTTTTGAGTTCTTTTTGGCAGTGACAGTTTCTGACTTTCCTTGATTTTAATGGCCTTGACAGTTTTGAAGAGTATTTGTCAGGTATATTGTAGGCTGTTGCTCTACTAGAATTCATCTGATTTTTTTTTTCTTAACTAGACTAAGGTTATGGGTTTTAAGGGAGAACATCACACAGGTAAAATGTTATTTTCAGAGCATCATATCCCTTGTGATTGATGACTGTTGATGTTGGCCTTGACCATATGGGTAATCACTTCTCCTTTTTCTTTCCCTTTCAAACTGTGTGCTGAGGTGGGAAATTGCTCTGTGCAAGAAGCCCAGGTTCATATTATTGAAGAATGTCATTGGAAGCCAAGATTAAGGTACTAGAGTTTGTTTTTTGCCAATGGAGTCTTGCTTCTTTTATTCCCTCTAAGCTGATAAATCAAAGGAATATATATTAGGTTACAAAGTACAAAATGTCCAATTTTTTTAATTACTAAGTCTGACAATTTATAGTATCTGATATTTCAGCTTGACACTTTTTTTTTCTTTTTAACTGTGAAGGTACAAGCTAATTCATGCAAATGCACAGTTTGGTTTGTGATTGTCTTTCAAATTTTCTTTGTAGAGCATTTTTATGAAATCACGGATAAAACAAAAAATGTGTGTTATTTTCCAATAGGCGTTCCATCATGAAACCAATGCAGTACACACAGCTTGAAATATCAGTGAAGTATTTGGAAAGAATGTGGCTAGTGAATATGAAGTATGTCAATGGTTTGAGAAGGTCCATTCTAGTGATTTTAATCTTAAAAATGAACCATGTTGGTAACTTGAGACCAAAATGGATAATGATGACCTGAAAGCTATAATGGAAGTGAACCCATTTCAGCCTGCACATGAATTAGTAGCAAAGTCTGACTTCACTATTCTAGCAATATTGGACCGTTTGAAAAAAATAGGCAAAGTAAAGAAGCTGGATATATGGGTTCTGCATAAACTAATTCAGCATTGGAAGAAAAATATCTTGAAGTTGCCTTTCTTTGCTGTCATGACATAAAGGCAAATAATTTCTACACTGTACTTTTATATGTGATGAAAAATTGATTCTTTTTGACAATAGTGAATGTTTGGCACAATGATTGGATAAAGAAATGCCAAACACAGTCCTAATCTTAATATTCATCATAAAAGCTAATAGAATCTTTTTGGTGGTTCAGCACTAGTATTATGCACTCACTACAGCTTCATGAAATCTGGTTAATTGATTTGATTACAGAGAGTATCAACTGCAACTAACCGGGTGAAATGATGAAGATGCTTGGAATTAAGCAGCCGAGATTGGTCAACGGAGAGAGATTAGCCAATCCTCTTGTAAAATAATGCTATCACACAAACAACGCTGCTCAAATTACATAACTGAACTTGGAAACTCTGTCATTTATCATAATCTCCAGACCTTGCACCAACTAACTACCACTTCTTCCAGGTCTTGGACCACGTCTTAAAAGGAAAATTTATTAAATTCTCAAGAAGCTGTGTTATGTGCCTTTTAAGATTTCATTACCAATTCCTCTCCAGGCTTCTTCGCTGCTGAAATAAACAAGCTACCATTAATATATCAAAACCGTGCTGATAGTTTAGATCAGTGGTTCTCAACCTTCCTAATGCCGCGACTCTTTAATACGGTTCCTCATGTTGTGGCGACCCCCAACCATAAAATTATTTTTGCTGCTACTTCATCACTGTAATTTTGCTACTGTTATGAATTGTAATGTAAATATCTGATATGCAGGATGGCCTTAGGTGACCCCTGTGAAAGGGTTGTTCAAACCCCAAAGGGGTCATGATCCACAGGTTGAGAACTGCTGGTTTAGGTGCATACTTCCATCAATTGTACCGTTTCTTGTTTGAGATATAAGAAGATACATTTTTGATTTAAATCAGACATTTCAGATATGACCTAATAGTATGTGCATATGCTAGCTTGAGTATATACACAGAACTGTAAATATTTCTGTACGTAACTCTCTATCTACATTAAGTTAAACATGAGTTCTCAGTGATTTCTCTAATTCTAACCAATTACTACCTGGATCCAAGTAGCCACCTCGTGTGGCTGACCTCTGAGTTTCTACTGCAATGGTCAGAAACCGGGCTCCTACCAACGGTCATCCATTTTTAAATTGTTCTATTCTGCTATATATGTATAGCAGTGTCAGAATTGGTAATTCATACCCCTCAATGTATTAGAATACTTATGTATAGTTTCTTTTCCCCAGAATTTTACATATTCGATTTTTAAAGTTACTTAAGTCAGCCCCTCCCCCTCTTCAGTGAGGATATTTCATATATTTATATGAAGTTAGCTTCTCTTATTTGTCATACTCTGCAATCTTCCCTAGGATATCTCAGACTTCCTGCTTGACTTTTTTTTTTTTTTTTTAAGGAGAAAGTAAGTTATTTAATGAAATTATTTAAATCACATTATGTATCAACTCAAATTGGGAGATCTAGAGAGGATGGCAATGAGCACAATAACTAAGAAAAACTAAGTTAACCAGTTCGGTGAAAATATTTCAGACTGTATATGGAACCAGCACATTGTACCCCATGATTGCATTATTGTACACAGCTATGATTTAATAATAATAATAAAAAAAGAAAGAACATACAGAATTTATCATTGCGTGTAGGGGTAAGTAGGGGATAGTGTACATTTTCAACATTGATAAATAGTGAAAAATAATTTGACATGTATTTTCTGAAGATTTCAGCCCAACAATGTAGGTATGATAATATGTTTAATTTCCATATCACTAATCATTTTAAGAAGAGCAAACACAACTAGGTTCACAGATAAAAATATTTTTTTAAAAAACACAAACGGAAATCAGAAAACAAAGTGATAGTGAAGTGATGGCAGAAAGACCAATTGTACCCAATCTGACAAAAATCACAAAGTTCTTTCTATAAGAATCTCTCAAAAGATGTTTCCCAGTTAAACAAGAGGTGAATCAAAATCTGTAAGCCAGGGATAGAGAATATGAACTATATAAAGCCTAAAATAGGCATTTAAATCCAGTTAAATATTTAAGTCTATATAATTTGGGATAAATGTGGCTCTAAAACAAAATGCAAAATAATTACTGAAATGTAAAATAATTTAGCAATTGCTCTATTTTTCAACGCCAGTAGAACCTCCATGGTTGATCACCTCAAGTTGACCTAATGTTCACAAAATAGGAGAACAAAGTTGAGATTCTCATTCTACAAAGAATATATAAATACAATAATTAGGGTGTGGTACCAGCAATTATAAAAATAGAGATGGGTAAGTTCTCCTGTACTTACTCTTGTTTGATTTTGTTAAAGTATAACATGAATGCAGAAGAGGGTTGTTTTCCTGTCTTTTCCACTTTAGCCGTTCTGATCGTTCCTTGGTTGTATTTTACGTTCTCTTTTCCCTAAGTGATATTAGCTGCCTTTTTACGCATTTATTGGTCATTTAGAAGTCTTCTTTTGTTAAGTGTCTGTTCCTATCTTTGGACCATTTTTCTATTTTAAAACTCTTTTTCTTATTCATTAGTAAGAGTTCTTTATACTATCTACATTTTTTCTTTGTTTGTTTGTTTTGTTTTGTTGCAGTTTTTGGCCGGGGCCAAGTTTGAACCCGCCACCTCTAGTATACAGGGCTGGCGCCCTACTCCTTTGAGCCACAGGCACCGCCTTACTATCTACATATTTTGATGTCAGACCTTTTGTGGAGTGAGTGTGTGTGGGTGTGTATTTTTTCTGCCATTCTGAGCTTGGCTATTTCACTCTTCTTGGTGTGTGTCCTTTTTAAGAATATTTGTGTACTCCATATTTACAAGGTGATTTCCTTTACATTTTTTATTTTTTTAACATTTCACATTTAGAACTTTAGTCCATCTGGAATTGATTTTTTGTTGTGGGTATGGTATAAAATTGGTGGGGGGAGCATCCAAGAGATATCTTTTTCTCATTTGGCTATTCAATTGACCCAGCATCATTTATTAATGAGCCAGTCATTTTTTTCATATTTTAGGTCACTAAATATTGGTGTGATTTGCTTCTGGGCTCTTTCTTCTACTTCATTGGGCTTTTTGGTCTATTTTGCACTAACATCACGTTGACCTGTGTATTACAGCTTGATCACCTGCTAAAGTGAGTTTTCAGATTTTTCTTCTAATTATACTAGTTATTCTAGACCCTTAGAATTTTCATAAAAATTTAAAAATAATATTGTAAATTGGCATGTAAAACACACACATCCCTTTGCTTGGATTTTGATTAGGATTGTAGCAAATTCATGGAATGATAGGGCAATTTGGGATGATTTGTGTCTTTATAAATCAACTCTTCCATTTGTTTAGATTTTCCTTTAAGTTTCTCCCAATAATATTTTGTAGTTTTTAGTGTCAATGTTTTACACATTTTTTTCCTTAGATTTATTTCTAGGTATTTGTTGTTCTTTGATGCTAATGTGTTAATGATTTTTAAATATTTTCTTTTCTTTTTGTTGTGGATTCTATGTATATGGAAATAAAATTCATTTTAGTGTGTTTCATGATACCTAGTATCTTTGCTAGGTTTTGTATTAATTCTAGTAATCTATAGATAATTTCAGTTTTTCTTTGCACACAATCATATTATCTGTAAATAATGGCAACTCTTACATTTCTAATTTCTGTGTCTTTTATTTATTTTTCTTTCTTTATATCACTGACTAGAACATCCAGTGTTGAAACCCCCAATGTTTAGTAGAAGTGAAATTTGGGCATCCTATCTGTCACTTGTAATGTCAAGGGGTAAAGTTCTCCATCTTAGCATTGAGTATATATTCTCTATAGGCATATTTTAAATCAATATTACTTATCAGGTTGAGGAAGATATCCTTTAATTTTAGTTTGCTAAGAAATTTTATTTTCAACAATTAACAATTATTGAATTGTTTCCTTTCTTTGTTCTCTCCTTTAATCCAAAGGGAAGGATTTAAAGAATGAAGTATAAAGCAAACAAACCAAAAATTTGTAAATCTTAATGAGGAAAATGCAACAAAAAATTATAATGTCTAGGACTATAATGTTTATTCCTTCTATCTCTGAATATCAGATCTAACATATAATATTTGCTCAATAAATATTTGTTGAATGCATGAATGGAATTAAATTCTTTCATGGATCAAAAAAATAGATCAAAATAAAAGCTTTTTACTGCTTAGGCAAAATAACTAAAAGGAAATGTCAGAGATAGGATAAGAATAAAGGGACAGATAAAGATTTGCTTGAAACATAGAAACCTAAAGAAAGCCACACTTAACTTATATTAGTGTTGGGAAAAGTAAAACATAAGATAAAAGAATTTAACAGATTATAGTTATCTTACTGTGATAAAAGAGCCACTTTATTAGGAAGCTGGAATAGTTATGAACTTTTATGCCCCAAATAACAGCAATTGAATATATGTATATGATGTAATTTTTAAAGTTGTTATTGGAAAACCAAAATTAGAGTTAAAGATTTAAAAAAACTATTTAGTTTTTAGCAAATCAAGAAGCATACTTAATAAGGATATGGAAAAATTGATTATGTAATTCATCTTTGTTATTTTAAAATTAATCTTAATTTGGTTGCTAAATGTGTAGAACCTGGGAAAAATACAGAAATGCTTTTAATATCTTGAAATGATTATAGGAAATTTTAAAATATTTCATCATAGTGATCTGTGCAGGGCTGCGGTGATGGATTCCATTAGCGGGAGCAGTTTTGGTGGGTAAAAGACAAAAGGTGAAGAGAACCTTTATTTTAAGAATGGAATGCACAGGGGTGGTGCCTGTGGCTCAAGAAGTAGGGCACCGGCCCCATATACCAGAGGTGGCGGGTTCAAACACGGCCCCAGCCAAAAACTGCAACAACAACAACAACAACAATGGAATGCACAGTTGTTTGCCTTAGTTCCAATGATGATGAACAAAAGTACAAACAATAGCAACAACAAAAAAACTCAAATGAAATACAAATAAACAAAACTCCAATTGAGAGTAGAATAGAGGGAAGCAAAAAGGTAGATGATATTATTCAAAAAGAACATAGCCCAGAATCCTCAGCAAGATGTTGGCAAGGAAGTGGGGTGACGTGAGGCAGAGACAGCCTTCCAGCCAGTGCACAGGCGAGTGGAGCTGGCCAAGAAGCAGGTGGCTTGGCTGGAGGTCTTTGTACATCATAGCCCAGCACCATGGTCCTTTGCCGCCTTCTCTCGATTGAGAGAACAGTGTGTGGTGAGGATACAGCTAGAGAGAATGGCATTAGGCGGCATCTTCATCTTTAGTAGAAAGTATCCAAAAATCTTGCTCCATATCTGAAATAAAACATGGATGAACCTTAAAACCAGCATACTGGGTGGAAGAAACCGAACACAAAAGGCCATATGTTACATGATTCTGTTGATGTGCCTTGTCCAGAACAGGCAAATACACCATATGGAGGGACAGAACATGACTTCTTTTTAAGTTGCATACATTATAGTTTATTCTTTATATTGTGAATTTCTGTGGGATTTGACAAACACATAATGTCATTATCCACCATTACAGTGTCACAAAGAATAGGTTCACTATCCTAAAAATCCCCCAGGCTTCATATTTTCATTTCTCTTCTCTTCCTCAACCAGTGATATTTTTACTATACCTATTGTTTTGCCTTTTCCAGACTTCCATATGATTTTAATTTTATAATATTGACAATTGATAATATCTGACTAGCTTTTTCACTAAGCTATATAAACTTAAAATTTCTCCAATACTTTGTGTGGCTTGATGGCTCATTTATTTTTAGCATATCAGAAAGTATGGAAGGGTGGCACCTGTGGCTCAAAGGAGTAGGGCACCGGCCCCGTATACCAGAGTTGGTGGGTTCAAACCCAGCCCCTGTCAAAAAAAAAAAAAAGCATGGAAAATAAGCAAATATATTAACGATAACCAATAATATTATCACTTTTGATACCCCACTACATAAAGTATTCTCTTCTTGTTAAACTTAGAATTTGGGAATTGCACATCTATTATCTCTCCCCAAGTCAGACTTACGTATCTAGAGATACATAATGTCTTAACTTAAAGGAAGATCATCTTATAGCTTTTAGCTCTTGTTGCTGTACTAGTCAAGATTATCTAAGAGGCATGGAGAACGACTTCAAAATCTGATTGATTTCATTTCTTGTTTATAATACTTGTCCATTAAGGATCAGAGTAGATTCTGCCTTTCATTATCAGTATCCTTTCTGTCACACCCAAGGTAATAGAAAAGTTATCTGAAAGAGAAAATAAATTATAAATGTTGCTAGTAGCTATAGAACAGGGAGAAAAGTGCTCCGGAGAGTCTTATACAGAAAATTAAATGGTCATTCTAGCCATGGAACATACCACGTCTGCTTACAACTCATCAACCCTAAGTGGCCCCAGGACTCCATCTGGGCACAAGTAGTAAGGAATTTCAATTTTACTATAGGCCTACAGGGAGAATTAGATACTTGGAGTCCAGCAGTAACAATAGCCACAGATGCCTCTCTCTTTCCTCACTGACTTCAGCTATGTTGTAACTCACCCTGTTTGGTTCCTTGATACCCACTTTTTTTTTATTGGTCATCTCGGAATGGCCACAGATATATCTATGTAGACATGGTTCTCTGGGGTTACAGCTCTAATTGTCATATGCTATGTTGAACTCAAATTTCCTTCAAGGGTGATAGTTCTATGTTATAGTATAGAAAGTTCAGCAACTCCTCCTTCTACTCTGAGATTCTTCAGACTTTTCTGTAATTTTTATTTTCCATTATCCCCTCAAAATTCCAATCCAAAATAGATGTATGGTGTTCATCACATTTCAGAATCTCTCGAAACCTAAATTCTAAATGTAGGCCCATTCCAGATGCACTGAAGAGGTGTATTGGAATGTCAGGAGGTTTCTGAATCCCCTAAACACTGCCTGAACCTTTGTAACTTTATCGCAAGGGTACCAAATTTAACACAGACTTATTCAAGACTTGGAGTTCATTCAGTTATATTATGTAAAGAACAATGTTGATATTTATGTACCAATACACTTCAGCTATGTTTGTGAATTTTATAAAGACCCCTTTATTTTCAAGCAAAAATGGAAAAACGGATAACTTCTTGGAGATAAACGAACTGAGTATAAGTTCTATTCACAGAATTTTGAAAGCTCTGCTAACCATCCAGTCTAATTGTTCATCCATTTGGGAAGGAAAAATTACTCTCCTTTGACCATCACACTATTATCTAATCTCCAGTTCAAGTTAAAATCCTTCAAAACAAGGTACAAGTCCAAAATGTGTTATTCTTGAAATATACAGTGTCCTCCCAAATAACTTTTTTATTTCAAATTAATATGAGGGTACAGATGTTTAGGTTACCTTGTTTTTCACTTCTAAGGTAAATTTCACATTGTAGTCGAGCCCATCACCCAGGCGGTATGCTGAACACACTCGCTTTGTGTACATTAGGTTATATCCTGTCAATCGCAGTCCCTCCCCCTGCCAATTGTTCCCCCCACCTCCTTGCTAGACTATATTTTGTTCTATCATTCAAATGGGCATATAGTTGTTTGTGCACTGGTTTCATATTAGTATTGAGAACATGGGATATATTTTTTTCCTATTCTTAAGATACATTATTAAAAAGAATGTGTTTCAACTCCAGCCAGGTAAGCATAAAACAAGCAAAGTCTTCATCTTTTCTTATGGCTATATAGTATTCCATGGTATACATATACTATGGCTTGTTAATCTGTTCATGGGTTGGTGGGCCTTTGGGTTGCTTCCATGACTTGGCAATTGCAAATTGAGCTACCATAAACATTCTGTGCAAATGTCTTTGTGCTAAAATAATTTCTGTTCTTCTGGACAGACACCTAGTAATGGAATTCCAAGATCAAATGGAAAGTTGACTTTTAGTTCTTTAAGAATTCACCATACTTCTTGCCATAGAGGTTGTATTAGTTTGCAATCCCACCAGCAGTGAAGTTTTCCCTTCTCTCCACATCCACACCAGCTTCTGCAGATCTGGAACTTTATGATATGGGCTAATCTCACTAGAGTTGGGTGATATCTGATGCATTTCTCTGATGATTAAAGACGATGAGCATTTCTGAAGTTGAATTGAAGGTATTGTTACAGGCCAAGTGCACCTAGATGTGGCACCTACATGTGATCACACTTTTGGGGAATGATCAATTTTATTTCCAGAAAAAGCTCTTGAAATATATATACTTTTTTTGGATATTCCCGATATATCCAACATTTTAAAATTCTTAAAAACTTAGTTTCACAAAAGTCAAATTTTTTAAAGTAAAAAAATATACTTTTTATTCCAATGACACTCTAGTTGCAAAAGCACATGCAACATTCATATTTGGGTATCCGTATGGATTCTCCAATAAAAGAAAACAGGCACTTTTTGAATGAACGGCTGAAGCAGGCAAAGTACAAAACGAGCCTTGAACTTAAATAGTGCCACGAAGTACGAAAGCACTCAAAAATAAAAGGCCAGAAAGCATACCAAAGGGGACACAGCAGCCAATCTTAGAGAGCTCTACAATATCAAGCTGGGATAAACTAAATAACAAAATGGATCATGCAATATTGCACAATAATCCAACATATAAAGTAGATGTACATGAGCTCAAACCGACATTTTTTTTAAACAAATAACAAACAAATAAATAAATAAGTGGGGAAGGAAAAACCAGTTTCCCTAGAGAAGAACCTCAAGCACTGTATATATGGTATATGTAAATACTGTCCCCTCCAGGAGAACTTCTTAAATACTAGCCTGCTACTTCTCCCCGAGGGTGAGTGAAACCTAATGACTTCCTGTTTCCAAAGAATATATAAAGAGAAAAACAGTAACTGAAGCTTTCAGAGACCTGGCAAAAACTATCTTTTTTTTTTTTTTTTTTTTGAGACAGAGCCTTAAGCTGTCACCCTGGAGAGAGCGCCGTAGCATCGCAGCTCACAGCAACCTCCAACTCCTGGGCTCAAGCTAGTCTCTTGCCTCTGCCGCCCAAGTAGCTGGGACTACAGGTGCCGGCCACAATGCCCGGCCATTTTTTGGTTGCAGCCGTCATTGTTGCTTGGCGGGCCGGGCTGGATTCGAACCCGCCAGCTCAGGTGTACGTGGCTGGCGCCTTAGCCCGCTGAGCCACAGGCGCTGAGCTGGCAAAAATTATCTTAAGCATACAGTAAACATTTACATCATCAATGAGACATGCATATCATGTTCCACCTGCTGTAAGTGTAAGAACTCTGTTATATTCTAAAATTCATTCTAATCATGAGAGAAATACCAGACAACTCATTATCAGGGACATTTTTCAGATGATCTGATCTTTAGTACTCAAGATTACCAAGACAATAAAAAAAAATAAGGAAAGGAAGTATTGAGAAACCGTCACAGATTCCAGGAGATTGGGTAGCTGTGACAAGTCAGTGTAGTATGAAACTCTGTAATGAATTCTAGAAGAGAATATTAATTGGGAAAAAAGGGAAAATCCAAATAACATCTAGTAATATTGAGTCAATTTCAGTTTTTTCATTTTGATGAATGCACCATATTGAGATACTAACTATTGGAAAACTGATGGAGGAACAGGTGGGGACATTTTCTACTGTCTTTACAACTCTTGTAAACTTAAAATGATTCAAAAATATTTTTAAAATAAAATATACATACTTTCAAACCATAGCATTTGCTATGGATTTTTAAATTCATGAATCAATTAAGCTATTTTTTTTTTTTGTAAAAAATTCACACTTCTAGAGTCAACTTGCTTCATGGGGAGACATCAGTGGGAGAATAAGAAAAATACATGATGCCATGGCACTCTACCAAGGGCGTCAAAGTGAAACTCTGTCTCAAAAAAACAATGGCTTTAGAATTTCCAAATTATTAAAGCATCACATTTAGTCTAAGCATGTCTGCATGTTTAATACGAAACTTTCTTATTACTGGCTAACAACCTAGAAGATTTGATAATAGGATGAATTCAGTTCAGCTGACTTGAGTGTTGAAGACATATGAAAATTATCATTCAATTTGTAAAGAATTATTATCTAATCTAACTATGTGACTTTGGTTACCATGAATCATTCGTTTGTGAATGCTGTGATGAAATTGAGTTTCTGAAAAGCAAAAGGTAAAAATTATATCCTGAAATCATGTAATTCTACATAGGAGCTACAGCCCATGGAGTTTTTTCTGTAATATTTGTAATACAAGTACACTAATTATTTAAAAATAATTGCTCCATTGAAACCGAATGAAACAGAGGTTCCTTATGTTAGATAATACTGTAACATCATAATTGTATTCTCTTTCTCTCTCTCTTTCTTTCTCTATTTTAGATTAGAATGGGTGATCATACCTTATTTTAAAATGATTAGTGGATTAGTGTGGAAAATGATTTATCTTAAATTTTTTTAAAATATATATAAATATGTTAGTGATTATTTAACTTATTTTTGTGTTAGATAAGATAGCTCTTTTGTGTTTTCTTTTTAAAGATCTTTATGAAGGTTTACTTGAAGCTGATGTGTATTTCTTTTCTATTATCAGTAATATTCTGGGCTAC
Source organism: Perodicticus potto (assembly GCA_963574655.1). Lineage (NCBI taxonomy): Eukaryota > Metazoa > Chordata > Mammalia > Primates > Lorisidae > Perodicticus > Perodicticus potto. The sequence continues at coordinate 653 of CAUYRH010100109.1, read as the reverse complement.
AGGGGCATTATATTCTTGTTGGTACATGATTTGTCTAGAAATTATTCATAGGCTAATGTTGATTTAGACATTTTGAAAATTTACATCATGACCTTGATGGTTTAAATGTACAATTCAGTTTTTATAACTGTCAAAAAAGCCCCCACAGGCCAAAGTGAATGTACAAACATTCAGATATTTGTTATTTTTTATGCCATAAAACCTTCATTTACTTGAAAAAACAGAATTTTCAAATGTGAAACAATTATTTGTTTGCTCATATTATATTTCTAAAATGCATCCTTCAGAGTTTAACGTTACTTTTTATTGAAAATATTTAATTTACAAGGAGAAAGAAAATATAGTGTAAGAGAATAACGTGATTGTTTTTTTATCATAATTAATTGATTTTTATCAACATTTTTCTCTAATTTAATTTCCTTATGAGTCATTAATTTAAATACTGTGTATTTTTAGATATGATGTCCTAAATAATGTAACTGTAGAAAGCAATTGGTTTTCTACTTTACCCTTGTTGTGCCCGAATTTCGGGGTCCCCCCCAGAAGAAACTCACACCAGGCGCACCGATGCAAAAACAAAGGGTGGGATTTATTACAAGCTTAAGCCGGACCATTCAGCCCCACCTAAATGGCATACTGAATGGCCCCGAGGG
>CAUYRH010100107.1:0-20148 GCA_963574655.1 Perodicticus potto | reverse complement strand
CCAGATCTGAGTGGAAGTGCTTTCAGTTTGACTTGTATTCAGTATCTTATAAATACATATGATATCATATGTATTCGCAACCCCTGCTTTTTTCTGATGTCCATTTGCCTGTATTATAGATGCCTATACCTTTACTCTGAGTCTTTTTTTATTCTTTGAGGTAAGACAGATACCTGACCTGAGTTTTTCTATCCAGTCAGACAACCTGTACCTCTTTAGAGGACAATTTAAGCCACTGGCATTAATTGAGAGAATTGATAGGTATGTCATGTTTTGGAAAGTCCAGTGTATATTTTTAATTATTTCATCATTGTGGAAGTTAGGTTTTGTTTGATAAATTCTGGGTGAGATTACCTCATAATGACCACTGTTCTGGTCATTATGTAAAATGGGTCTGAGTATTTCTTGGAGAGCTCATTTAGTTATGAGAAATTTCCTCTTTCTTGCTTACTGTGAAAGAGCTAAGGAAATTTTGCCCCCAAATATGACTCTTTGGTATAAAGGATATTTTGAATTAAAGGCAATTCATGATCAGGAAGCATTGGAAAACGCCTTGCCTCTTTCTACATAAAATCCAAAACCCTAATTGAGAATCAAAAAGGGGCTGCTGACTTCCTTATTACATGCTAATAGACCTGGCCCCAGGGTCATTTGAAGCAAGACACCTGTCTATCAGGTTAAATGACAAATCAATCTGTTTCCCCACGTTTATACACATACCCCCTAGCAACCACTTGCTGCACCTATACTTTCCACATTCTCTCCCCTCCCTTCCAAAAGGTCTATAAAGGTCTCTGACCATCACTGAGACTTTGAGACCTTTCTTTCTGGTTAAGTCTAGGGAGATGTTATAATTCCAGATATTAGTTCAATTCCTCCACATTGTCCAATTTCTGGGAGTAGATTTTCTTGTAGTAGTCAGAGGTAATCTCTCCACATCCATGCCAGCATTGGCAGCTTTCAGACTTTCTGATGTGGGCTATTCTCACTGAGGTTAAGTGATATCTCAAGGAGGTTTTGATTTGCATTTCTTTGATGATTAGAGATAATGATCTTTTTTTCACTTTTTTAAATTTCAGATTAATATGAGGGCACAAATAATTAGGTTACATTGTTTGTGCTTGTTAGCTAAAGTCCAAGTTGTAGATGACCTCTTCACCCAAGAGATGTGTAATATACCCTTACATCATCCCACCAACAGTGTAAAAGTGTTCCCTTCTCTCCACATCCAGGCCAGCATTGGCAAATTTGAGACTTTGTAATTTGAGTATTTTTTATGTGTTTGTTAGCCATTTGTCTGTCTTCTTCAGGGAAGGTTCTGTTCATATGCCTTGCTCATGGATAAATGGTATTGTTTGCTCTTTTCTTGTTAATTAGTTTGAGTTCTCTGTAGATTCTAGCTATCAGATTCATAGCATGCAATTGTTTTTTCCCATTCTCAAAGTTGTCTGTCTGCTTTAGTTGTTGTGCCCTTAGATTGATCGTGTCAAGCTTTAATTATTTTATTTTTCTGTTCCTGCCATGGGGTCTTCTTCATAAAAACTTTCTTCAGGCTGCTTTTCTCAAGAGTTTTGCCAACACTTTCTTCTAGAGTTTTTATTGTTTTATGCCTTAAATTTAAATCTTTTATCCAGCATGAGTCAGTTTTTGTAAGTAGTGAGGAGAGCAGGTCATTTCAGTTTTTTACATGTGGCTAACCAGTTCTCCCCAAACCATTTATTAAATAGGGAATTTTTCCCCCAGTGTATGCTTTTGTTTGGTGTATTGAAGTTCAGGTAGTGATATGTGGCTGGTTTCATCTGTAGGTTCTCTAGTCTATTCCATAGATCTATGTTTCAATTTTTGAGCTAGCACTATGCTGTTTTAATCACTATAGACTTGCAGTATAACTTAAAGTCTGATAACATGATGCCTCTTGATTTATTTTTATTTCTTAGAATTGTGTTGGCTATTTGGGTTTTTTGTTTGTTTGTTTGTTTTTTCTGGTTCCATATGAAACAAACTACTATTTTCTCAAGGACTTCAAAGTATAATGTTGCATTAAAGGAAATTGCATTAAATCTGTAGATTTCTTTGGGTAGTATGGACATTTTTATAATGTTAATTCTTCCAAGCCATGAGCATGGTATGTTCTTTGATTTGTTAATGTCTTCTGCTATTTCTTTTTTCAGGGTTTTATAGTTCTCTGCCGAGATCCTTCACTTCTTTTGTTAGGTATATTCCCAGATATTTCGTTTTCTGGAAGCTACTGTGAAGGGTATTATGTCTTTGATTTTATTCTGGTATGGTCTTTGTCTTTGACTATTGGCATACATGAAGGCTATTGATTTATAGACATTAATTTTATAGCCCAAGATGTTACTGTATTTCTTGATCACTTCCAGAAGTCCTATGGTTGAGTCCCTGGGGCTTTCTAAGTATAAGATCATATCATCAGCAAAGAGAGAGAGAGTTTGACTTACTCTGTCCCCATTTGAACATCCTTGATATCCTTCTCTTGCCTGATGGCATTGGCTAGAATTTCCAGCACTGTGTTGAATAGTAGTGGTGAAAGTAGACATCTTTGTCTGGTTCCAGTTCTAAGTAGAAATGCTTTAAAATTTTACTCCATTCAATATGATATTGTTTGTGGGTTTGTTATAGATGGCTTCTGTCAATTTAAAAACTGTGCCATCTATGCCAATTTTCCTACGTGTTTTAATCAGAAAATAATACTGAATTTTGTCAAATGCTTTTTCTGCATCTATTCAGAGGATGGTATGGTCTTTCTTTTTGTTTCTATTTATGCGGTGAATTACACAAACAGATTTAGGTATGTTGAACCAACCTTGCATCCCTGGGATAAAATCCACCTGATCATGATGTATAATTTTTTTTTAAATATGCAGCTGTATTCTGTTTGCTGATATTTTTGTGTTGATATTTATTAATAATATAGGCCTATAGTTTTCTTTTTCTGTTGGATCCTTTCCTGGGTTTTGATATCAGGGTGATATTTGCTTTATAGAAGGAGTTAGCGAGGGTACCTTTCTGTCAAAGGAACAGGTTCTGCAATATAGGTAAAAGCTCATCGTTATCCTTTTTTAAAAAAACCTTTCCATTTTATTGATTTTATTTTTAGTTTCTGTTTAGCTCTACTGTAGATTTATTATTTATTTCCTTTTACTGATTTTTATTTTGAGACAGGGTCATGCTCTGTTGGGTGGGCTAAAATGCAGTAGTGTCATTATAGTTCACTGCAACTTCAAACTCCTGGGCTCAAGCAATCCTCCTATAATCTGGAACTATAATTATATACCACCACAACCAGCTAATTTTTCTTTCCTTTTCTTTTTGTAAATTTGTTTGTTTGTTTTGTTTTTCTGTAGAGACAGAGTCTTTCTATGTTGTTCAGACTTGTCTTAAACTCCTGGCCTCAAGCAATTCTGTTGCTTTGGTCTCCCAAAGTGCTAGGATTATAGGCATGAATTACCATGCCACCATCTCCTTCTAATTTTGAGTTTGGCTTCTTCTTGCTTTCCGGTTCTTTGAGGTTCATTTTTAACTTATTTATATAAAATGTTTCTTCTTGGCCTCCCTCCTGGGGCTGCTGGCTGCTGCCTGGGCCACACTTGGGTTTCTGAAGTGTTTCCTGTCCCCACCATAGTCAATTCACACCACAAAAAGATGGTCTCTGTGGTCTGTGGCCTGCAGCTTCTGGCAGTTTTGGCTGTTGGCAAAGCAGCTGGCAGGTTCTGCCAAGGGTGAGAGAGAAAAATGTCTAAGTGTAGGGCTTAGCCAGGGGCCAGGGTCTGTAGTGGCTTATCACCAGGACAATGTCTTCTTTCCAAGTGAGTGACTGCCTCACGTGGAAGAGCTATATGTGCAGCCCAGGAAGGAATCTGCTCCTTATAGCATCGATAAAAACAGAAACAGCCACAGAGTGACCAGGACCATGGAAACACCCAGAGCATCCAGTTCTCCAGGATGGGGCTTTATGAAAACAACATCTTCTGCAGTTAGGCCACATCCTATGCAGATGAGAGCTCCATGGCAGAGGACACTCTCTCCATCCATTCAGAGATGATCCAGATATCTGCTCTGGATATCTGCTCACCAGATGATTTCATGGGCAGGGGAGAGGGGATAGTGGGCACCACTAGGCCCCAAAGACTGTAGCTTTCCCTTTTTCTTCTAATCCAGTATTTCTCATGGCTTTGTGACTCAGTGAATTCAGGAAACACCTGGATATTCACCATACACATTAACTATAATGCAGGACTGTTAAGAGTTGGAAAATCTGTACCAGTTGTGTGACCTTGGGCAAACCCCCTTAACCCCTCAGAGATTCTGTTTGATATTCCACAAAAATGAAGGTAGTGAGTAACTACCTTACTGGAATGAATGCCAAATGTTTAGGATGCTGGCTAACCCATAATAATACCTTCACTAATAATAAGTTATCACTAAATGGAAATTCTCACTGTTAACTTAGTAACCTTCCAGAAGTTTTACAGAAAAGAAGCCTCTAGTTTTAGCCTGTCTTTGCCCATATCTGGTTGATTATGGAAATCATTTCTTATAGAGTTCTTAATAATATTCTCTAAAAGTAGTGCTCTGTTCAAAAAAAAAGGAAAAAAAGAAATCTTTCTTCTTTTGTGATGCAGGTATTTAGTACTATAAACTTCCTTTTAAGCACCGCTTGGCTGAATCCCATAGCTTTTGCTATGTTGTATTTCCACTTCCATTGGTTTCAAGAAATGTTTTTATTTTCTTCTTTCATTCTTCACTTACCCAATAGCATTTCAGGAGCACGTCATTTAATTTTCATATACTTGTACAGTTTCCAAAGTTCCTCTTGTCATTGATTTCTAGTTTTGTTTCATTGTCATCTGAGAAGATACTTGATATAATTTTGATTTTTTAAATTTTGTTGAGACTTGTTTTATGGCCTAAAATGTGGTGTATAGTAGAGAAGATCTCATGTGCTGATGAAAAAAATATGTATTAATATGTATTCTGAAACTGTTGAATAAAATATTCTAGAAATGTCTGTTGAGTCCATTTGGTCTAAAGTGCAACTAAAATCCAATATTTCTTTGTTGACTTTATGTCTAGATGATCTTTCCTATACTTATATGTGTTGTTGAAGTTCACATTATTGTAACAGAGTCTCTCTCTCTCTTTCTCTCTCTACATCTAATAATATTTGCTTTAATATTGCTCTAATATTTTCTTTCACTTCCAGATGTAGGACTCTCTTGAGCATTTCTTATAGTGGTGATAAATTTCCTCAGCTTTTGCTTATATGAGAAAGACTATATTTATTCTTTATTTTTGATGAATAGCTTTTCTGAGTATAATATTTTTGTATGGAAGTTTTGTTCTCTTTCAGAAGATTGACTATATCATCTCAGTCTCTCCAGGCTTATAAGGTTTAGGCTGAGAAATCTACAATTAGTCATATGGAAACTCTCTTATATGGGATTTGATACTTTTCTCTTGTTGTTTTTGGAATTCTCTCTTTGACTTTTGAAAGTTTGACTATAATGTACCTTGGAGATGTTTTTGGATTAAATCTATTTGGGGATATTTGAGTTTCCTATATCTGGCTGTCTATAGCTCTAGAAGACCTCAGAAGTTTTCAGCTATTATTTTGTTACATAGATTTTCTATGCCTTTGCCCATCTCTTTTCCTTCTGTAACTCCAAAATTTCTAATATTTTGTCACTTTATGATGTCCCATTTGTCACTTAGGCTCTTTTCTTTTGTTTTCTTCTTTTCTTTTTCCCTTTATATATGCCTGGTTATTTCAAAAGATCCATTTTCAAGTTCTGGAATTATTTCTTCTCTTTGATCTAGGCTAGACTTGAAGCTCATGATTGTATTTTTTATTTATTGAATTTTCTCTTCCAGAATTTATTTGGCTCTTTTTTTATATCTGTCTCTTTGTTGAATTTCTTATTCACATTATGGATTATTTTCCTGATTTATTTGCACTATATATCTGTATTCTCTTATAGCTTATTACTTCTTTAATATCATTTTTTTTAGGCATTTCATAGAATTTTTTGTATTTCATTGCTTGAAAAGTATTGTTTTTTGGTAGATGTCATGTTCCCTCACTTTTTACGATTCTTTTGTTCTTATGTTGATATTTGCATATCTGGTGTAACAGTCACTTCTTCCAATTTTATGGATTGGTTTTTGTAGGGAAAGACTTTTTCCTAAAGATGTACCTACAGTATTAGTTACAGGGCACTTGGCTCTGATATTTGGGTGGGTACATTTAGTGCAGTCTTTGTATGATTTCTTATAATCAGTGCCAGTGGTAGCTGTGAGTTCCTTGGTGGCTTAGGCTGAAGTTATTAGGGGAGGCTGTGGTGAGGCTTTGCTGGGGACAGAAACACCAAGTGGACTGGTCCTTAAGAACCAGTGGTGACGGTAACAGGTCAGGTTCACCCTGGGTCCTCCTATGGTACAGGTGGGCACTGGTGGGAGCAGGTCTGGAAAGGCCAATCCTTGGGCTTCCAGGCAGGTTTCTCAGGTGCCAGCAGTAGCAGCATTGAGCTGGGTAGATGGGCAGTTAGTAGTGACAATAGTCATGGCATGCCAACCCTCAGATCACAAAGCAGTAAGCATGAGCATCAGCAGAGGTGGTGGCCAGTGACTGGGTGGGCCACTCCCCAGGCTGATGTGCAGAATTTTAAAAACAAGTATGAGAGGCTCAGCACCTGTGGCTCAAGTGGCTAAGGCGCCAGCCACATACACCTGAGCTGACGGGTTCAAATCCAGCCTGGACCCGCCAAACATCAATGACGGCTGCAACCAAAAAATAGCCAGGCGTTATGGCAGGCGCCTTAGTCTCAGCTACTTGGGAAGCAGAGACAGGAGACTTGCTTGAGCCCAGAAGTTGGAGGTTGCTGTGAGCTGTGATGTCATAGCACTCCACCCAGGGCGACAGCTTTAACCTCTGTAAAAAAAAAAAAAAAAAAAAAAAAAAAAAAACAAGTATCAAAGAGTCTGTCCAATTTTTATGTCTTATCTACCAAATTTTCTTCTATTTTACATTATTTTTCTGAACCAAAGTTCAAGTTATTCTCTTATTTTTTCCTTCAAAATAAAATAATCATTAAATTTAATTTTTCAGCATAACAAATTCCACACATTTTTTTCTTTATAGTGTTTGCCAAAAATCTAAAATTACAAAATCTTCCTGTTCACTTTTCCAAATATTTAAAAATACATTTTTGCTGGTATTTATAATATTTATACAACAAAATTGAGTTTGAATAAACAGACTATTACAACTAAAGCCACTATACCATAATGTTATTTGGGATGGACCACAAGAAAGCATTTATCTCAATGACACCGTCCAAAGGAAATGATCTCAAATGCTAGCTGCCAGCATGAATGTGTAAATGTCCTATTTCCTGTACTATGATCAAAATCAAACAAGGGGGCTCAACTGAGTTATGCAATGGGCAACACATTTGGGTCAGATTTCGCACTCCCTCAAAGTTTTTGTTAAATTGAATCCAATAATCAAAAGCTGCTTTTTAAACAAATACTATTTTTTGCTTTCAAGAAAGGCAACTTAAAGATACAATCATAAGATTTCTCAGATACACCAATACTCATTCAAAAGAACCCTAAAATTCTAAGCAATATTTGTTTAGTTAAACAATGTTGGATCAATTCTACTGGGACGTTCTATTGGGAGGAAATTTTTTTATAGTGTTAACAACACAAACCAAATTCAGGCCTCATGAATATGTTTGTGGATCTCCTTGTAATAAAGCGAGAATTAAGGAGGAGATAGTCACACACAATCAAAGAAGAGGAGATAATACATTCAAGAGGAAAAGAGAGACATGCCTTTATTAAATTCTTACTATGTGTCAAACATTGTATAAAGACTTCATATGATGTCTCTTTTAACCCCCAAAAATAATTCTGTGTAAATATCATTATTCCTTTACTCCAGAGAATAAAACAAGCTCAGAGTAGTAACTTGCCCAAGATGGCACAGCACCTAAGAGAGAAACCAGGGTTGTAACTCAGGTTTAGTTGGTCCAGAGACCAAGTTTATTCTACAGCTCTGGGGAGTACAGGGGCAAGAAGACCATGTCATAGAAGAATTTCATAAAGACATCTGTCTGTTGCACCCCTAGCAGCATATTCACAAATGCCTAAAGGAGAAAGCAACCTAACTGGTCATTGAAAGATAAATGGATAAACAAAATGAATCATATGCATGAAATAGAATATTATTCAGCCTTTAAAAGGAAGAAATTCAGACATATGCTACAACATAGATAAACCTTGAAGATACCACAGAAAGTAAAATAAGTCAGAATTTAATCAAAAATTATGACATAATACAATTGACAATACAAATTGGAAAGTTATTCAAGTTTTATATTCTCTTCCATATACTCTTTCCATTTTAGAAACATGTCATCTTCAAGTTGGTAAACAAAAGGCTCATTAATTTAAAAAAAAATCTGCACCCAGCTGGCCATATTCATGACTGTATTTGTCTTCCTACTCCTTCATTAGCTATGGATAAAATTATTTCATTTAAAAAATCCCCCCACTGGACTATAGACTAATGGGGCAACAAAATGTAGAAAATGGGTATGATTAATCCAATCAACCATTTTATAACTTGCCCTGAAAAATCATAGCACTGAAAAACACTAAGAATACAATATCCACTTCCCTTCCCAATAATAAGCAACTCTGTTGAAATTCTTGGAAATATGTTCAAACATAAAAGGAACTGAATCTAAGTCCAATCAGAATATAAACTCAAGTATTTCAAGTAAAGACATTGTGTTTGTTGGTGTTACCGACACTCACCCAGTCCCATTCTCCTCCCTTTGGATCCAAAGGCAGCTTCTCAGAGGAAGTTGGCATGTCCCTTCCAGTTTAGCTTTTATACTTTTCCTACGTTTATGAATATAAAACAATATATACTTTGGGTTTAATTTATGTAACTGCTATTTTATAATATGAATCATTCTGAAGCTTGCTTTTTCTTTCACCTTTAAGATTTCTCCAACCTGATATTTAGTATGTATTGCTTTAATTGCTATTAGTTTTCCAACATATGACTAAACCACCTCTTATCCATTCCCCCATTGATTGACATCAGATTACTTTCAATCTTTCACTATTACAAAAAGACAGCAATGAACATATCTTATATATGTTCTTGTGTACATGAGTAAGAGGTTTCAGATCAATTTACATCAGTCTAGATTGAGAGCAAGTGGGTCTTAAACTGTTACTTCACTAATACTAACAAATGTCTTAACAAGGGGTGGGAACCTTTGCCCCTTTTAGCCACAGTGGATAAGATCTTTTTTACATACATACTTAAAAACATCTTTAAACTTTTTTTGCAGTTTTTGGCTGGGGTTGGGCTTGAATCCGCCACCTCCAGCATATGGGGCCAGCACCCTACTCCTTTGAGCCATAGGTGCCGCCCATCTTTAAATTTTTTGATGCTGGTCAATCAAGTAACAAAATATATCTCGTTTTAACTTTCCCTGATTACTAGATAATGTCCTTTTTATGTTTATTGTTCATTTTGTGTACCTTTTCTTTGAACTGCTAGCTCATATCTTTTATCCATTTTTATAGTTACCTGTGATTTTCTCCAGAATTCTTTATATACTACATGTGTTTGGACACACAGTGGCTTCAGATGTAAGACTATCTCCCAGTTCCAAATGAGATACAAAAAATTTTGTATACCTTGAATACAAGAACAAAATAATCAAATGTTTGTGACCATAATTTATGTTAGTGTCATTTCACATGAACATTTTAAATCATATTTTAGGCCAGGCACAGTGGTTTATGCCTATAATCCCAGCACTCTGGGAGGTCCAGGCGTGCAGATTGCCTGAGCTCACAAGTTTAAGACCAGCCTGAGCTAGAGTGAGACCCCACCTCTAAAAATAGCCAGATGCTGTGGTGGGTGCCATAATCCCAGCTATGTGGGAGACTGAGGCAAGAGGATCACTTGAGCCCAGGAGTTTGAGGTTGCTTGAGCTATGATGCCAGAACACTGTACTGGGGGTGATAAAGGGAGACTCTATGCTAAAAAACAATCACATTTTATATAATAAATTATTTTAGAAACATTGCTTTCCCCCTCACTCACATTTCATTAAATACCTTTATTCAAACTTCTAATGAGCATATCCAACATCAAACCAGAATCTACAAAGAACTCAAGCTAATCAACAAGAAAGGAGCAAGAAATGATTATTAATTATTGGGCAAACTTCAACAGAACCTTTTCCCAAGAAGACAGACAAATGGCTAACAAACTCATGAAAAAATGCTCATTATCCCTAATCATCAGAGAAATGCAAATCAAAACTACTTTGAGGTAGCACCTAACCTCAGTGAGAATAGCCCACATCATAAGATCCCAAAGCTGTAAATGCTGGCATGGGTGTGGAGAGAGGAACACTTATGCACTTTTGGTGGGAGTGCAAAATAATACAGCCTTTTGGGAAACAACTGTGGATAACCTTGAAAGAACTAAAAGTACACTTCCATTTGCTCTTGCAATTCCATTACTAGGTATCTACCCAGAAGAAAAAAAAATGATTTTATTATAAGGACATTTGTACTTGAATGTTTATAGCAACTTAATTCACAGTCACAATGATGTGGAAACAACATTAGTGCCTGTCAACCTATGAATGGATTAATAAACTATGGTACATGTATACCATGGAATACTATTCACCCATAAAAAAGAGGGAGATTCAGGACACACCCTGTGGACTCTGACAAGATCATGAACAAAGCAGCCTGTGATGGTTTTTTGGGTGGTTCCACCTTGGGTAGGAGCACACACCCTAATCCCTTCTCAGGGACAAAAACTAAAGGACCTGATAACCTTGCCCTAGTGAAGGAGCAACTACATTCATTCATTTGTTAATGCACTCATTAACTTTGAAAAGATGTTTTTCCATCTACCTATTGCCAGTGTAATCCTCTAGACTTAAGACCCCTAGATAAAAGAGCCGATGTGGAGACTCCCTAGTGAGTTCTGCAGTTCTTTCCCCCTCCCTGAAGCTCTGGTGCTTTTTACTTCTTCTGTATTCCTTTTTAACTTCTTTTTTTTTTCAGACAGAGCCTCAAGCTGTCACCCTGGATAGAGTGCTGTGGCATCACAGCTCACAGCAATCTCCAATTCCTGGGCTCAAGCGAGTCTCTTGCCTCCGCCTCCCAAGTAGCTGGGACTACAGGTGCCCACCACAACGCCCAGCCATTTTTTGGTTGCAGCCATCATTGTTGTTTGGCGGGCCCGGGCTGGATTCGAACCCACCAGCTCAGGTGTACGTGGCTGGCACCTTAGCCCGTTGAGCCACAGGCACCGAGCCCCTTTTTAACTTCTAATAAAAGTCCTATCTTACCCCTGGGGGAGGAAAAAGAAAAAGAGGGAAATTTTGTATCTTTTGTATTTACCTGAATGTATTTGGAGAACATTCTCCTAAGTCTCACAAGAATGGAAAAACAAGCATCCCATGTACTCAGTACTAAGCTGAAACTAGTACTATTGGCCCACACAAGAGAAAAACACAATTAATTTCAAGAAGGCGGGTGGAGAGGGTTCAGTAAGTTCCCACCTAACAGGTACAATGTAGGGGTATATGGCACACTTCCTGGGTGAAGGACTCAGTCACCACTCAGACTTTACCTTAAAAAGCACAATGTAACATAATTGTATATGCCCTCATATTAACCCCCCCAAAGAAACAAACAAAAAAGATGCATTGTCATTGAGCCACTTTTTGCATTGTTTACATTTTTCCAGAGTAGACCACCTTTATTTCTATTCACGTAAATGTTGAATCTACTTGATACACTCACAAACTTTGTTCTAAGCTACCAAGTACCATTGGTTATTCAAGATCTTCACGATAGGATCCCATAATATATTATTTTATGTGCCAGTTATCTTCCATTTTCCCTTTCAGATCCACTCCCCTTCCTTCTCCACTGTGCTTTCTGCTCTGAAAGGCTGACCTCCCTGGGCTTTATCACTAGGATCCGTTAACTCTGGGTTCCTGTAAGGGTCAGCCAATGGGGAGCCTTGGCAGGAGATGAGAGGGTGGTAGGAAAGTGAAGTTGCAGTATTTATTCCTCTGAATTACACTCTCAAAGGTCACCTTCATCTGCCCGCATCACTAGGCAGGAAGTCATTGATCCTCGCAAGGTCACAGCACCTTATAACTTTCTATTGTCACATCCAGAAACCTATCCATCCACTCACCTTATCTTTGCAGACCTAGGAGTGGTCAGAGTTCTGGGTCTGCTAGCCCTAGGTACCTGCACTGTCCTCGTTCTTCCACTGCCACCCAACCACAACTTTATAATTGGCGTAATGATTAATAAACCCTCCTTGAATTATCCTAACATGAACATGCGGTTCACTTGCCATTGGGAAATGGTAGGATGCAGGGAAGGGTTTTTCTTTGCCTCTTCCAGCTCCTGTGTTGCTTGTTTATAACTGACTCTGATACTCTTAAAGTAATCTTTAGAAGGCTTGCCAGAACATACAACCCTTGCTATTTAAGGTCATACCCCAGGAATAAATAATCTATATTAATTTCCTTTTTACCCTTTAGTGGGGGATTAATGTTTTATCAACTCCATCTTGGATCTTCTATAAATATGAGAAACAACAGCGAGTGAGAAGTTTCAGACTGCCCATATGTTTCAGAGACTTGAAAGATTCTGATGAGCCCTTTTTTATCTGAGTGATCATTCCAGGAGAAAATATATCCCCTTGTGTTTCAACATACACAGTATTCTAAATCCTAATCTCTCCTATCTGTGTTGCAAATCTCTCTTTTCCACTAGTCTTTTGACTTCAATTTAGTGTAGCTTTGTTCCTCTCTCTCAGCTGAGTAGGTTTTCCCTTAATTTTTTCTCCCTGGAGCATTCCTTTTATTTTTTTTGAACTATTCATTTAAAACTTTCTTTCATTCTTTTCTCAAATATTCTATGTTTGGGACCTAGGGAAGGCATGTTTCCTCACAGCTCAGTTTGTCACATGTCAGACAACTTTAAGATGGCATTTGGAAAGGTATCACTGGTCTAGCACAATGGAAAATACTCAAATCACTGGTTCACGTACTGATTCACTCAGCAAATTGTGTGAGTGCCAGGTGTGTTCATATTTTTTGTCCCCAGAAATGCAAGGGTTTTTAATGTTTGTTAAAATACCCACTAGGAACACATAAAAACTTATTAAAAATAAATTGTGTCACATTTCTCTCAGATTTACAAAAGGAAGAAGAAACAAACAAGAATACAATTGTTCCAATAGTTAAATTATGACCCTGACCCTTGCTATAAACCGGCTTTGGAAAGAACATCCTAATTCATTTGGAATTGTTCACATTTCCCATGACTTGATGTAGCAGCCTTTCGCTTCAGGGTGATTATCTACAGCTGTAATGAATGAGGCCTGTAAGTCTGACTGCGTGTTGGAAACAGCAGAGAAGAAAACGTATTGTCCTTTGCTTATTATTTTTTGTGTGTGATCACATGAATTTTAAAAACCCAGTATTTATCTTTAAAAGTTTCACATTTAAAAAATATTCAGAGATTCCACATTGACTAAGGGTTCAAAGTATCTCAGGAGAACTATTATTTGCTTTTAAACTTGGTGATTTTTTTTTCAACTATGTAGAACAAATAAGTTAAAACTTTTCATTAACTGCCTTGAATGAAATTACATCAAAAAGGGTTAACCACAATCATAAAACAATCATCTTAAGATCATATAAATGTATAGTAAGACCTCAAGTTTTATGAGACAGTAACAAAGTAGAAATTTAAATCAAAGAGTAAAATTATCTGCACTTAGTCCCTTAGTCCTTCACAATCTCTAGACATCAACAACTGTATATTTTATTAACATAACTATGAGATTTTAATCAGTTCATTTGGTTATTTATTAACACTAACTGTCATGAAATGTTAACTATTATAAACTCTGCTGTCATCTAGAAAAAGAAAACAGCTAATAATGTAAGATCTGTCCATTGTTTTAGCATGTCTCTGTGTTAAATTAAACGGTGGAATATCAAACTTAGATTGATTAATACACCTTCAACTGAGTTTGCCCCACCAAACTGGGATAGTCTCTATTCTTTAAATGAATTAGGAAAATTGATATCACTTTTGTCCAAACATGTTTGGATGACTACAATAAGTGTCCAAAAGTTTGTGTGGAAAATTCTGATCATGTTAAGTTCTATGGAGAGGATTTATTTGCTATAATATAATGGTATACTCTGGATCATGACAGAAGTATCAAAGTCGAGGGAGAACGAAGTTAAGGAGGAAAAAGCAACATGTAGTAAGAATTTTAGATTTCAAATTTTAGTACTATTAACCTATTAACTCTACATATTTGGTCCAGCTTTGCTATCGGCTTCTTACAATTTTTCCCACATCTAGTGTTCATTTAGGAAATCTTTTTAAGAACAGATGGGAGTAATCACAGTGAAAACTCCCACTCCTCCATCTCTTTTGCTGCCCCAATTCTTTCCAAGGGCACATCTGGGCCTGGGATGGGTCTTTTCTAATAGTTTTCTCAAAAGCATGTGATAATACATTTTGCATGTTTAATTAAAGGCTTTTTTGTGTGCACTGTGTGTAGTGAAGACTCCATGTGTTTCCAAGATCACATATCTAAACTATGACACTATGAGCCATTAATGTCTCACTCTGAAATCACGTTCCTTAAATCAGAATGAGTAGGTGGCTGAAGTGGTGTCAGAAGAAGAGGAAATGAACAGCAGTAAATTAAGAATCTGCCCTAGGATGTTACACTTGGCAGATCTACTCAAGTCGATATACACGCCTCTCCTCCTAGAACTGTCATTTTTAGAACAAGATGAGCCCTAGAAAGCACTCCACAGATGAGAAAACCAAAGCACAGAGAGATGATCTGAGACACCCAGGATTGCACAGCTTGATAGTGACTGGTCCAGGACTAGAACAGAGCTCTCCTAACTTGTCTCTAGGGTTCTTCTCATAATACCTTAAACATGGTACTGACATTTTAAATCCAGAGTTCAGGAAAGCAGGTAAGATAGTTAATTATAATGGAGTTTTGCCCAGGTTTTAATGTGGAAGCTCCCACTCCACCCCATGAACAATTAGGCAGGATCACTAATATTACAAAACTAGCATAAGGAACCTCCCACCCGACTTCTTTTTTCAGTGCTACACCCTAGTTTCCTATGAGCCCTGTCTCCCACCTCACCAAGTTAGAAACATTACAAAACCTTGCTTAATGCAGAAGACACATGGATTCCCCTAAAGAATCTGGTCCCCCAAATGGAATAAACAATACAAATCTTTATTTAAAGGAAAATAAGAACAAAAATAATAATAATAAATATTCAGCAATACTTTCTTTATACCAAGAATATGCTGATTGCGTTATATATGTTTGCCCTTATGATAATCCATTTTTTTTTCTTTTTTTGCAGTTTTTGGCTGGGGCTGGGTTTGAACCCACCACCTCCAGCACCTCCTATCCTTTGAGCCACAGGTGCTGCCCATGATAATCCTTTTTTTTAAGAGACAGAGTCTCCCTCTGTCACCCAGGCTGGATTGCAGTGTTACAATCACAGCTCACTGCAGCCTCAAACTCGTGGGCTCGAGTGATTCTCTCACATCAGCCTCCCGAGTAGCTGGGACTGCAGGTAGATGTCACCATGCCTGGCCTAAAATACTCCTTTGGTGGGGGTACTACTTCTACCAGTTTTACTACTGAGAAAGGTAAATGTTCTTTTCTACCACTGAGTAGCTTAAAGTAGGGTTAGCCTGACATGGAAACCCTGCTCTCTTCTCATCCCACACTTCACAGTCATTCCCCTACAATATAAGAACAACTTTCAAGGCATTTCAAGGCATTCTTCCAAAACTCTCATCGAACATAACCCTCCATAACCGAAGGTAGCTGGGACTTACACAAAATGTAAGTGGAGGTATGCATCGATGTGAATTCTTGAAAAAGCAGAGGTAATGGCTGGGTGTGATGGCTCACGCCTGTCATCCCAGTGCTGGGGGAAGCTGAGGCCGGTGGATTTCCTGAGCTTGGAGGTTTGAGACCAGCATGAGTCAGAGTGAGCCAGAGTATAAGACCCCATCTCTACCCCCCCCCCCCAAAAAAGCCAGGCTTTGTGGCAGGCGCCTGTAATCCCAGCTACTTGGGAGGCAAAGGGCAAGAGAATCACTAAAGGAAGAAAGGAAAAAAAAAGAAAAAAGAAAAACAACTTCAAACTAAGAAGAGTAAAAGTCAGCTTAAATTGAAAGCAAAATTTAAAAAAAGAAAAAGCAGAGGTAAAATGAAGAAAGAGGAGAGGAAATCAATGCCTTTGGGAAAATAGCAGTTGTTCTCAGCTATTCAGGAATAAACTCCCTTCTGAGTCAGTAAATTTAGCTGAAAGGCAAAAGAAAATCTAGAAAAGCCATCCTAAACCAATGATTCATTGGCCTTGGAAACCTGGCTAGTAAAAGTCCAATAAAAACAATCCATTTCAGTTTAAGAGAAGAGAGATTTGCTCCCCACCCTAATGAACAGAACAGGAATCTTAGAGAAATTTAAAATTGCTCATTTTTTTCTAAACACAGAACCTGATTTTTTTTTATCTTTTTCAAAGACAAGTAAACCAATACTAAATAACCTAAGGAAAGGAAGAACTGAATTAGGAATATATAATATGCACATAAAATAATTAACCATAAGAAACTGAAAATATTTTTAGAAATTATCTACTTTGTACTTTAACAAATTAAAACAGCCTGTTTCAATAAGGTTACTAAAGAGATGAGTTAAAATAAAATAAACAAAAATAAAAGCTAAGATTAAAATAAAAAAAGGAATTGACCAATATCAGAAAAGAATGCATTAAATTCAGAGGAAAGTCTTGTGCTCTGGTCATTACCAATTTGCTTACCAAAAACATTATAAATGCTAAATAAAAGACAAAGAAAGAATGTCTGAAAACAACCAAGACTATCAGAAGTTAAGGGGCAAATGTCCCACACAGAAGGGGATAAAGTAAGAAAAATCCAATTTTATGATTGCTTTTTTCCCTCTGAGGTGCTGGTGATTTGGAACCACCACTTCTAAGCAGAAAATGGTAGCGTGGGGCTGGCAGGAGTTTCCCCAGGCTGGGGAGAAATAGACCAAAGAAGCCAGAACATAACAGGGTGGAGAGAACACAGAAAGAATATCCTGAAATGTTACAAAGATTTTCCCTGAGGCCTTTACCACTACTGAACTTTACCCATACAGAGTGAGAAAAAATAAGCAAAAAACCCAGCTGAGATGCCAAAGGGTGAAGCCAAGATTTTATCAGTCTATCAATGCCAGAGACAGAAATTAGAATTCGCCACCCGCTAAGGTAGGGTACGGGGACTTCAGTAAAAACCTCAGGCTTTCAGTTGATACATAAAATAGAAGCTATGTAAAAAACCCAATTTTCCAAATAGTTAAAATGTCAATAATTAAAGTAAAATATGCAAAAGATTAGTTAGGCAGTATAAAAATCAGATCAGATCCCAATATGCCAAAACTTGACCATCTCGGTCTATTAAAATTAAAAATAAAGCACTGGCCTTGAAAAATGAGAATGAATTAATTAAGCATTAAATTATAGCAGAAATGTATAAAGATGGGGGGAAGGGCAGAAAGCACTGAAATACAAAAAAAAATCAGAGAATGGACAGACATGTGTAGTTGACAAAGAATTCATTCTTCTAAAAATCCTATAAAATAAACAAATGTTGAGAATATAAACAAGATAATTTTTTTTTTTTTTTAGAATTTTTTCACTTTATTGCCCTCAGTAGAGTGCCGTGGTGTCACAGCTCACAGCAACCTCCAGCTCTTGGGCTTAGGTGACTCTCTTGCCTCAGCCTCCCGAGTAGCAGGGACTACAAGCACCTGCTACAATGCCTGGCTATTTTATTTTTTGTTGCAGTTTGGCCAGGGCCAGGTTTGAACCCGCCAACTTCGGTATATGGGGCAGGCGCCCTACTCACTGAGCCACAGGCACCACTCAACAAGAGAATTTTTAAATTTACCAATTCTAAGGTTAATTTGGATTAGAAAAAATCAGTCAGGAAAACAAAAGAAATTTTTAACAAAGTAGTAATATTAAAAAAGGAAAGCAACCCAACCAAATATTCGAACATATTTTAATCAAAGTACTACTTTGATAATAATACTGTTCAGAACAGACTGAACAGAACATAGAGATTATAATATGTAAGAAATAAATAATTGATTAAGACAATGAAGATGGGGGGAAACTAGCATTTCTCTGTTTAATATGGTAGCCACTAGGCAAACAGGACAGTTTAAACATAAATTTAAATTAATTAAATTTAAATTTAATTTAATTTACATTGCAGTTTCTCAGTCCAACAAGCCACATTTTAAATATCCAATAGCACTTTGAAATAGCATTTGGCAGCACACTTACAGACCATTCCATCATTATAGAAAGTTTCTAGGGCTGTTCATAATATCAGTGCTGGAAATATTTAAACTGAACACATACCAAAAATTTGATCATAGAGAAAAGGAGTGATCTCTTTTTGGTCTATATTAAATATAGGAAGTTCTATTGGCCTATATTAAATCTAAGAAGTTCTATTCATCAAAAGATACCGCCTAAGAGCATGAAATAGAAAGCTGCAGATGGAAATGGATATTTGTAATATGTACAATCAACAAAGGGCTTGTATCCAAAATGTGTGGTGAACTCATACAAATCAACAAAGAGACAACCCAAGGGTAAAATGGACAAGAGATTGAAGAGACACTTTAAAAAGAGGGTAACCAAGGAGTTTACTCTTCAGTAGCTAAGGAAGTGAAATTTAAACTATGCTGACATATTACTACATACCACCAGGACGGATAAACTTGGGAGACTGAAAATACCAACTATTGGTGTATAGAAGGGATAATGGAAATTCTACGAATGTCATGTGCTACTGGTGAGAGTGGATGTTGGAATAATCAACTTAGAAAATTGTTTGGCAGTATCAAATAAAGTTGATATATGGGATTATTCATACCCTATAATTAGCAATTTAACTCCTAATTACAGACCCAATAAGATGCATGCACATGTACATCAAAAAGAGGAACAAAAATACTCCCCACAGCAGTATTACTTACAGTAGTCAAAACTGGAAACAGTCCAATAATCATCAATCAGTAGAATAATATATAAATTGTGATATTTTAATACAGTAGACTAAAAATGAGTTGAATGAAACCACATAGAGTTATTTCAAACACAATGATAAGAAAAAAACAATATTGAGAAAAGTATATGAAAAGAAGATACAGAGTACTGTTTTTTTTCACATAACATTTTAAGCAAGAAAATCAGAATGTTAGGAGTCAGGATAAAGATTTCCTTTGAGAGAATGAACAAATGTTTCAGAAGGGACAAAAAAAGAGGCTTCTGGAATGCTAACAGTCATCTGTCTCTTGACCTTGCCATTTATGTTGGTATTTCCTTTTTGTTATGAATATATTACATATGTACATGTCTGCATATATGTGTTACACTATGTAATTACAAGGTTAAATATATTTGTTTGAATTTTTAAAATAGTATTTCAGAGACATAATTTTTTTATAGAAACGTTCCTCTGAAATAGTGCATGTCAGTGACTTTCAAGGTTTTTAAAACAAAAGGAGGATGAATTAAAATGCTATTCTAGATCACCTTCTCTTGCCGGATTGCGATAGCTAAGACTTCCATTACTATTTTGAATAGCACTGGAGACAGTGGGCATCCTTGCCTTGTTCCTGATCAGAGTGGAAATGTTTTCAATTTTACTCCATTCAATATGATATTGGCTGTGGGTTTACTGTAGATAGTCTCTATCAGTTTAAGAAATGTCTCTTCTATGACTATTTTCTTAAGAATTCTGATCATGTGCTGTTCTACCTTTGCCTATTACTGATTACACTAATCAGATTTATGTTTTCCAGAAAGGTCATCAAGCCACACGCAATAAAGATGGTTCCAGTCCATGAACCCCTGTATCACTCTCCCTCCGGAGAAACCCTAACTGCCC
>CAUYRH010100105.1:0-21683 GCA_963574655.1 Perodicticus potto | reverse complement strand
GAGACTCGCTTGAGCCCAGGAGTTGGAGGTTGCTGTGAGCTGTGATGCCACTGCACTCTATCCAGGGTGACAGCTTGAGGCTCTGTCTCAAAAAATAAAAAATAAATAAATAAATAAAATAAAAAAAAATACTATGTAATGTATAAGTTTTTCATCATTTTCCTGTCATTCTTTACCCAAGTTTTATAAGTAGTCATTTTATACAGAGATTTGTAGACTGGATTTCCCAACAAAAGATGTCACTATTACTTTCTTGAATTTGCTTCCCTCTGTACCAATCATTAAGCTTGGACTTTAAGTTAGTTCTAAATCCATCTCTCTGTGCTCTTTAAGTTACTGACATTGGGATCTATGTACCACCTCTGTCTTTCATTAGAAATAAAGGTTTTTATGAGGTCCCATAAACTAAAAAGGCTCTACTGAAGAGGTTTATTTCCTGTGAGCTTGTTGTTCCTGTCAGGGTTCCCTAGAAGCAACAGTTCATCCCAGTGATAACAGCTGATTCCCTTCTAGCTTTTTCCTGCACAACCAGAACCAGGTATGCACAAGTGGCCAATACTTCCCCTCAGAGGTCTGAAGTTCCAGAATCTCCTTTGAGCTCTTCAGGGACCAATAGCTACACAGCTCCCCTTCCTTAACTATCTAAGACTCAGCTCTATGAGAGTTCTCCTCCTACAAGTTCCTTCTTTTGGTGTCCCAGTCTTGGTAAATGCTTACTGTAATTACTGATTTTATGTAATTTCTGTGTTCTCTTTTGTTTTTTTTCAAATCTGTACAGTTATTTCCCTGTATTACATTCCCTCCATTAAAATACTTAATGTGCTTTTAATTAGTGTGCCAGTATCCTAACTGACATATCACCTCCCAAACCCCCTCATACCGTATGAATATTAAAAATGTATTCCTTCTAAGTAGGATGAAGTATGAGCATAAACTTTAGCTTTCCTACATACTAGCTAGAGAACGTGGGAAACTTAAGTCTTCTGTGCTTTAGTTTCCTCATCTATAAAATGGAGCTAATAATAGTTGTGTACTTTATAGGGTGTTATAAGAAATTACCTGGTTAGTATAAGAAAAACACTTAAAATAGGGACTAATATGCAGTAAGTGTTTGGTAACCACTAGCTGCTATTATTATTTTTCCTTTCCTTAGAAAAGCATTTCCTGAAAATTTATTCCATCATCATTATCACCAGTATCCACAAAATTCCAGTGATATTCCACATAAAAACATTAGATATTTATAGCTGTATCTAACAGTTTTAGCTTACTAATCAGAATAGTATAAAACACCTTGGTAGAAACTGTATATATGGCTAGTAAAAAAGAACAGCCAGAGTTGGAACTAAGGAAGAATTGCCTATGCTCCCCGGAATAAATGGGAGAAGTAAAAATCATTTAAACAAAAAATTAAGCTTCTATTTACTTGAAATTATTTGGGAATTAGTGGTCTGATAAACTTAGTTTAACAAGTGCCCATTAAAAATACCACACTAAAGAAAATTCAACTTTTGAAGTTTTTCTTTTTGTTTTGTTTCGTTTGGTGAATCAGAAGGTATTTCAGAATTTAAGGTGCATCAAAATTGTCATTATTATCAGTATGAAAATCAGTTATCACCACTGACCCAGAAATTTGCAAGAGATTGCACTTACTATATAGACTCTAAATAATAACTTAGGGTTAGGTTATTTAATAAGCTTCTGTTTGAGGTATATGTCTTTCATAAAATAAGGGCTTTTAACAGATGATATTAACTTTCTAATTGTTTATATTTCAGATAAATTAGAGTTCATTATGGTACAAATTTAAAGCAAGGTCAATATTTCTCAAAAAGTCAATGTTCTGGCTCGGCGCCTGTGGCTCAACGGGCTAAGGTGCCAGCCACGTACACCCGAGCTGGCGGGTTCGAATCCAGCCCAGGCCCGCCAAACAACAATGACGGCTACAACCAAAAAATGGCCGGGTATTGTCGCGGGCGCCTGTAGTCCCAGCTACTTGGGAGGTGGAGGCGAGAGACTCGCCTGGGCCCAGGGATTGGAGGTTGCTGTGAGCTGTGATGCCACAGCACTCTATCCAGGGTGACAGCTTGAGGCTCTGTCTCAAAAAAAAAAAAAAAAAAAAAAAAAGTCAACATTCTGACTAAATACTTTTTGCAAAGTAAATTTGAAAATTGAAAATCTGAATGAATGTTTATACAATGACTTCTAGACACTCTACAACAGCAAACACAAAAAATAGCTTCCTTCAGTTCTATTACACATCAGTAAGGTAGACCACAAGCAAACAAAAACAAAAAGGTAAATTGTGTTTATATTAGAAGGTGACAAATGCTATGGAGGAAAAGAAAGCCAGGAAGGGGATAGAAAGTACAGGAACACAGTGAAATGAGCTACAATTTGAGGGATTTTAAACAATTTTTTATGAGCTATAATTTTAAATAAGGTGATCAGAAAGTCTTTAAAATAATATCTATATGTAGCCTTAGCTTTCAGTTTAAATAAGAAAAATTATATAATATTTGGACCTTATATAATATGACCATGAAATAAAGTAGATAATACTATAATGAATTAAAATGAGAAGAATGAGAGATGACTTACAGAGGAGTTAAAGTGGCATGACTAGATCTCGATGCCAGGTGTGCTGAAGGTAGGATTAGACTGATCAGTCCCATACACCACATCAGTTACTAGGCAGCCTCCTTCCCACACTTCCACCTCTCTACAACCAGTCCCCTGCTATCTCAGGAGACAAGGTCCTCTAGGAAACCACGTATATGTCTTCTATTTGATGGGGTCGTCATGAGAGGAACTATTTTAAACGGTGTTACATCTTATTATTCCTCAGAAAAATTTTTAAAAGCTTCGCATGCATCATCACTTCCATCCTCATAATACTTTTTACTACATAATCAGTAGAGTTTATCCTTCTCAATTTAAATTGCAATTCTATGCCAGAAGCAGCTAGAACTTTGGCCCATCATATTGAAGTTGACACAAAATCCATCCTTCATAGTTACTGAATGAATGTCACTGAAAGTTGTGTTTTAGATATTTCCAAGGAAGAGAAAGTTCTACAGAGAATATGTTTACATAGTGAATGATATGGCTCCCTCCAAACTAATCACTATTCCAGATACCATTTTCTCATAGAAAACATAGAAAGATGATTGAGAAGAGGCAAGACAGACCACTGACCTATATAAAACTAAATCAAATTTGTTACAACGTTGTTAGAAAACCTAAAAATTAAAAATTACCTGTGAAACATTCACCAATAGGGAATGTGAAATAAAACTTGATACTTATATACTACAGATCAGTAAGCTATCATTAAAAGAATGAGATATATCTATCTGGAAAGAGAGCCAACGCTCTACTGATTTTTCAAGATGGAGATTTAGAAGGGTACAGAACAGTATCTATAGTATAAAACCTTACTGTTTGAAAAAAGGTGTGTATATTTACATGTACATTGAGTATATGTATATGAAAGAAATCACACCAAACTTACAACTATTTGAAAAGGAGTAAAGGAGGACTTTCGCTTTAAATTATATCTATATAGTTTAGATATATTTTTAATCAATATGTATTAATGATAGAAGGTGTTGAAGAATGGCCAAAATATACCCCCACATGGTCAGTAGTTATTTTTAAAATAGTTTTTTCTGCTGTCTGTGAAGAGGCATTTTTTGCTATATTGAGTTTCATGGGCATCAGGCTTACGCATGTTTTGGGTGTGATCTATACTCTTCATTCTGTTCTTCCTTCTTCCATGATGTATTTGTATTTCTCAATGTGTATTTCTCTAGTACTAAGGCTTTTTGCTATTTATTCACCTCTCTTCTTTCCATTATTTGACTAGTCTGTATTCTCCTGCAACTTTCCTATAAATATCAAGGCCCATTCCTACGGACATATTCTACATTTGAGGGCCTTATTTATCATATGATCTAACATTTTCAGCATTTCTACATAATGTAAAACCACCAAATCATGAAAAAAAGATCTATCAACAGGGGCAAGATAGGTCTTGTGGTTTAATAATAAACTATATACTGAGACAGCCCTTATTCTAGAAATTTATCCTGTATATATGGTTACATATGCAAAATTATATATATATATGAATAAATCCTATATATATTTATGAAATACACAAAAAAATTCATTGAAGCATTATTTTTAAGTACAAAAGACTGGAAACAATCTAGATGTCCATCAGCAGAAGGCTGGTGAACTTCATCATATGATGAAGTACCATAAAAAGGAGAATTATAATATTTAATAAACTAATATAACAAATTTCAAAAATCTAACAAGTGAAACAAAAATTAAATCACAGAACAATGTATGTAATAAACTGATTTTTATGCAAACAAAGGAAAAATGATACAGACATATATACGTGAACATATATAGGCAAACGTACACATCCACTTAACTTTTTCTTCCTTATTTGCTCCTGGCAAGGCATGTTGGTTATTAACCTATTATCTTTCAGCTTCACATCTACCCTCTATACTCTAATCCAGGGGTCATCAAACTTTTTAAACAGGGGGCCAGTTCACTGTCCCTCAGACCGTTTGAGGGCTAGACTATAGTTTAAAAAAAACTATCAACACATTCCTATGCCCACTGCACATATCTTAATTTGAAGTAAAAGAACAAAACAAAATGGGGACGGTGCTTGTGGTTCAAAGGAGTAGGGTGTCAGCCCCATATCCTGGAGGTGGTAGTTCAAACCCAGGCCCGGCCAAAAAATGCAAAAAAAAAAAAAAAAAAAAGAAAAGGACCTCCTAACTTCAGAAAAAAAAGGCCTCCCCTTAACAGCAAACAAAGGCCCTGCTAACTGCAAAATTAAAAAAAAAAAAAATAGACCTCCTAACTTCAAAAAAAAAATAAATCCTAATTTGTTCTTAATCAGTTCTCAGGCAGCAGCAGGCTCTGCACAGGCAAGCTCGTAACTTGTCCGATCACGAGTCTCAGTCTCACCTGAAACTGAGAGAAGGAATCAAGAGACAGAGAGAAGGAGGGGTGTCAGAGAGTGCAGCGCACATTCCACACATGCGCACTGTAGCCTGGGAGGAGCTGGCTGCTAAGCAGAACAGGCAGCAGCGGCAAAAACACCCACTGGGCCAGATAAATGTTCTCGGTGGGCCTCATGTGGCCCACAGGCCATAGTTTGATGACCCCTGCTCTATTCTATACATTTCCTAGCCTCCTTGCCATTTGGCTTCCTGTTAAGTTCTGCCATCAGGAGACATCAGCAAGAGATCAAGGTAGAAAGAAGAAAAGCTTCTGGCCTCTGGCTCCAAAAGTGAGGCAGTTGCAGGCTGCTGTAGAAACAGCAGCAGCAATAGCAGAGGTAGGGAAATTCTAGAGGTCAGCAGCACCTTTTTGGAGGTTCCAACCTTGTCAATGTGGAACCTCTTCAGCAGATCCAGACCTGCTTTACCATAATCTCTCACAATGCAGCAGCAAGTCTGATGTTCATGGGCCCTAAGTTTTACACCCAATTCCTGAGTCCTCTCATAACTTTTGAATTTGAACCAATATTTAAAAACCAACTTTTAATATCATTTAAGAATAAAACTAGTTCTTGTGTTAAGAAAACAACTTGCATAATTATATGTAAGTTTGTTTCCAGACAAAATTCCTAAGACTTTTAATTCAGATATAAGCTACTGTTCCCACTAATTTTCTAAAATCTTCCATTTATAGAAGTGGGTATATCTGTACCCTAAACCAAATGTTAAAAAAAAAAAAATTAAAGTAAAATATTTTATACTTAAATTAAAAAATTTAAGGCCAATAGAAGAAAAATAAGCCTACTCTTTAAAGCAGATAATCTAAAACTGTGCTGTTCAACATGGTGCCCACGGTTGCATGTGCCTATTTAAATTTAAAATTAACTGAATGTTCCTCAGGTGCACTTGCCACATTTCAAGTGCTCAGTAGTCACATGTGACTAGTATAGCTAGCTGCCTTACTAGACAGCACAGATTAGAGATCATTTCCATGATCACAGAAAACTTTCTTGGACAATCCTGCTTTGTTTTAAAAAGAACAGAGAGACCTCTTAAAAAGGACTACCTTTTGTTGGAAAAACTCCTTCCTATTTTTGTTGTTAGTTTTTGACTCAGAAAGACAGAGGCCCCTAGGAGTGGTCTGAAAGGAAAGGAGTGCATAGAGGAAAACAAATACTTGATATTCTACATAACAAGAATTTAGGAGATTGCTAGTGCTCTTTCAGGAAGATCTGGGAAAATTCAGGAAAGGGAGAAAAGGAAGAGACTGTGAGCAGTTAACAATGTTTTGATTTCCACTGTTAGTCCAATACTGCCTCATTAAATTTAGAAAAAAATAGCTGGGCTAATAATAATTATGTCCCCCACTCTTCTGACTGATAAAAGCCATTAAGAACACTTAAATTTCTATGGCACTTTTAGAAAAGCCAAGCCCAAGTGAGCAATTAGGCTACTGAGATACATATAACTTGGAGTTGTAATTTGACTTCACAACTTCCCCCCAAAGAACAAGACAGTTCAAAAGAAGAAGTGGCCAAGCACAGTAAATCCTGATTCAGAAGAACTCAGTAATATTACAATCAGTCATAGCCTCATTCATCCTGAGGAAGAATATCCAAATGGGAAGAAGTATTCTACTTCGCATTGAACCAGAGTGAGAATATTAGATATTTGAATAATTGGTACCACTTCAATCATTTCCTTTTTTCCTTTTTTAATAATTTCCTTTTTATTACAATATCTAACCCATATAAGTAGGTCTCCCTATATTAAGTTCCTATGGAACAGCTCTGAATTAGGTAAAAACCTGGGGATAGATGAGGAAGGATCACAGATAAGATGGTATTTTACTACACAAACTAGTTACAAGCAGCCTTAAATTTTGCATATGATCTGAGAGAAACTAAGAGAAACCAACCGTAATCAGGGCAAAGTGCCCTAAAATGTTACTCTTTTTTATTTTCTTTTTCATAACTATTCATATTAAAAAAGAAGGGCCTATAGACACCAGAGTAAAAACCGTATAATGTTGTTCTTTTACGAAAGGCCCTCTTTTGCCGAAGATAAGGCCTAAACTTCCTGGCATAGTACACAAAGGTCTTTATGCACAGGCCCCTGCAGAATATACTATCAGCTCAGAGAGATGAAGATCTGTGGCAGGAAACTTACTTCCAAGGTAGAGAGGGGAGGAGAGTTTAGGCAGAAGAAATACACCAAGGAGTAAAAGCTCAAATGACAGAAGTCTCACTGTACATATAGGCAAACCCACAGAGCTGGACACTATACAACTGAAAATGTGATGGAGGAAATTAAAAAGCTATTATAAATTAGTCAACTGAAATATCCAAGAATTCCAGGGTGTCCTCAGCAAAGGCCAGCAAAAATCTATCTCTAAGGTCCATCTTTAAAATCAGATAATTTAAGAGAATGTATTTTCCCTTGTATTTTTATTTTTAAATAATTGTACAAATAATATATGTATGCTTTGTCTTTAAAAAACCCTATAATTAAGCATAAAATCTCCTTTGATCCCTTTAACATCCTTACTCCCAGAAACAAACTAGACTGGCATGTATATTCTTTAAGAACTTTTAATATACTTTCTACACCCAAACACGTACCCCCACAAAAGTACACAGTACTGCTTTATATTTAAGGGTTTCCATGTTAATGACATACTTCAGCTTCCTTTGTTTACTAGAAAAGGTTTTGGACGTCTGTCCACCTACGTTCAAGTAGGTCTTACTTATTCTCTTTCATTATGAAAAACTTATATCTCAATTAATTTAGCCATTCCCTGGCATTGGTTCCTTATGTATTGAGAATGTGTTTTCATAGTATCACTCAGAGTTTAGCAACCTGAAAGGTGAAGAGTAGTTCTGAGAATCACATACAGCCATCTCCAAACTCCACAAACAATGTGTTTTCTTGGTGAAAATAGTTTGTTTTTGGTTTAACTGGTTCCTCTTGTGAAAATGAACCAGATGAATAATTCAGAGAAATCCTCAGTTTTATATTCCAAATATAGCCAGAGAAAATAAAATCACGATAAATATTAGTCAACATGTGTGAATCTCATCTGAAATTCTAATTTCATTTCTACCAATTAGTCCTAGAAATTTCGGATATCCATTTTCCATTGAGATCAAAACCTATGACTACAGTTATCTAATTATTTGCTCAATCCACATAACCCATTTGAATACAAATACCTAAGCTTCCTTAAATGAGTTAGCAACATTTTTCTTTTTTGATGAAATTTAATAACTACTGTATTTGATATAACATTGGTAAGAAAATAGTCTTGGGAACCCCTGAGAATTAAACAAGCTGAGCCATTCAAAACTGGGCCTTGATACAAGAAAGGTAATCGGTAAATCATTTAAGTTTCCTCAAGTTTCATTTAGTGCATTAAGTTTATGTACTAAAACAAAACTTTAAAATCTCCATATCCAGATTTAATCTCTTTAAAATACCCTGTAAACTGAAAGAGGTTAAGAATATAAATATTAAGGATACCCTTTTTACAATCTCAATCATTTCCTCTGTAATATCAAATAGCGAAAGTAACTTATTTCAAACCCAAAGTCTTCCAATTATTGATTCAGCAAAACACAGATACACCAAACTTCTGTTTTGATTTGAATAAACTTTTATAACAAAATTTTCATTACACTGCCTATATTCCTTCTAAGGTAAAACAAATGAGTTCTTACATGTTCTGATCAAACTTATAAAATTCTTTCTTTGCAAATAAGCCCTAATAGTTCACACACACTAGTTAGAAATAAGACAGGGGTCTGTGTGTATGTATTTACTTATGCAGTTGGGGAGCAGCTGAATCGAATCTCAAGACGGCTATACCTCAGGCAGGGTGCTATGGGTAATGGATGCCTGTTGTGCCTCTGATCTGGTGGGGGCCAAAACAGTGAGATCACTAGAGATAATATGATTTCAAGCACCACTTCCCAAAAGAAATATAAACATGGACCACAAATAAGAGATACATATGTAATTTTTTTTTTTAGAGACAGGGTATCACAATGATAGTTCACTGCAGCCCCAAACTCCTGGCCTCAAACAATCCTCCTGCCGTGGCCTTCCAAAGTGCTGGGATTACTGGTGTGAGCTACCAAGAATGGCCTAATTTAAAATTTGTAATAGCCACTTTAAAAATAAAAAGAAGGTAAAATTAATTTTAGTAATATGTTTTATTTTACCCAATCTTATCCAAAATATGCCAATGCGTGACCAAATTTAAAAATTATTAGTGATATTTTATATTCTTTTGTTCATACTAAGCCTTAGTGAGTAGGGTTCTGGCCCCATATACTGATGGTGGTACATTGAAACTCGGCCCTGGCCAAACTGCAACAAAAAATAGCCAAGAGTTGCGGCAGGCACCTGTGGTCCCAGCTACTCGGGAGGCTGAGGCAAGAGAATTGCCTAAGCCCAAGAACTGGAGGTTGCTGTGAGCTGTGATGCCATAGCACTCTACCAAGGGCGACAAAGTAAGACTCTGTCTGTAAAAAAACAAAAAAATCCAGTGTGTATTTCACACACATAACACCTCTCAAATAGATTAGCTTTATTTCAAGGACTTAAAAATCAATATATGTGACCAGGAGCCTGATACGTAAATTTTCTGGGCTCTGTTGCTCCCATCAAATAAAAAGGAACCAGATGACCTGCCTTGCAAATTTCTATAAGAATTAGAGATAATATATGTAAAAAAAACCCTGGTGGTACATTACATGTCTGACACATAACAGAACTCAATAAAATTATCACCATCCTCATTATCTTTCTATAGATTGAAGAAGAAAGCTCAAATTAAAAATTTGAGAAAGTGAAAGTATAGAACAGAACGAGAAACAAAAACTTGAAATAAGGTTATCCTAATGAAAGCTGGGCATGGTGTCTCATGCCTGTAATCCCAGAGCACTTGGGAGGCTGAGGCAGGTGGATTGCCTTGAGCTCACAGGTTTGAGACCAGTCTGAGCCAGGGCGAGACCTCGTCTCTAAAAATAGGTGGGTGCTGTAGCGAGTGCCTGTAGTCCCAGCTACTTGGGAGGCTAAGGCAAAAGAATTGCTTGAGCCCAAGAGTTTGAGGTTGCTGTGAGCTAGGATGCCAAGGCACTCTACCAAGGGAAACAAAGTAAGACTCTGTCACAAAAAAAAAAAAAATTATCATAATGTTTTCTAGCTGAAACCAATCAACAGTTATCCATATAAGATAAAAACAAACAAAAATCAAATTTTCCAAGATTGCAAATAATGCCTAAATATGATTACCATTAGAATTAAAGAACTAGAGAATTGCGTTTTTTTCCTTTAAAAGCAGACTTGTTTTCTTGATTATTGTTGCCATACTAACATCACTTTCCATTTCGAAGGGGAGAAAATGGCCATGAAGTTGACTAGAAGGTGACTGAGTGACACAGAATTTTGGGATATTAAAACTGTTACACATAACCTACAAAGCCATATTATATATCTTGTTAACTGAGCATTCACTATATATTATACAACAATCAAGTTTTTCCAAGTAATTGTTACAGTATATTTTATTCATTTATATACTATATCAAAATGTAATACAGAAAATACATAAAACGTACCTCTGATAAAAATGTTTGGGCTGATTTCTGAGCTCCTACATGAAGCAGATATTCATAAACATAGAGTGCTAACCTGGAAAACAAATAAAACATTCATTGAGAAGAGGAATATTAAAATTCATTATTTTTTTAAGTTTTTTAATTAAAATTCATTCTTTAAATGACTTATCTTTCCATTGCAAAAATATCATATACACTAATAGTGACAGAAAGTAACTCCTTCCCATTCCGCACTCTTTCGGATAGGAATTTATAAATGTATATTCAGCAAGACTCTACTTAGAAAAAACACATGAGGCTCGGCGCCTGTGGCTCAACGGGCTGAGGCGCCAGCCACGTACACCTGAGCTGGCGGGTTTGAATCCAGCCTGGGCCGGCCAAACAACAATGACGGCTGCAACCAAAAAAAATGGCCAGGCGTTGTGGCAGGCGCCTGTAGTCCCAGCTACTTGGGAGGCGGAGGCAGGAGACTCGCTTGAGCCCAGGAATTGGAGGTTGCTGTGAGCTGTGATGGCTACAGCACTCTATCCAGGGTGACAGCTTGAGGCTCTGTCTCAAAAAAAAAAAAAAAGAAAAAACACATGAAGAAAAAGACAAATGTATCTTTTCTTGGCAAGAAATATCTAATTATGGATTACTTTCATCAATCATCTCACTTTCCCTTTGTTATACCTAACATAAATCATTTATAACCAAACATTAATAGTCTCCAAATCCTATTTTAAGGTGTAACTTTTCCCTTTGATTAGTAATATAAAAGAATTAATGTATTGGACTTTTACGAGAACTTAATGTCTCTTAACCTTTTTGGTGAATGTTAATACAAGTCCTTAATGTTTAAAGAACTGTATGCCAAAACTTGTGCTATAGATCCATTTTAATCTTTGTTCGGCAACCTCATCTTATTCTTTACATTTGATTGTTAAACTAGTAAGGTTTTAGTTTATAAGGCATTCACATTCACAGCAAACCACAACATTATGTAAATTTTAAAGATATCACATCATGCTAAGCATGTGGGTTCTTATAGTTTAAAGGTTAACACAAAATCACACATAAATTTATCACTCAAATGTAGAATATTGAGTATGCAGAGTACACTTATACTACTCTCATTATCTTGTAGATTCAGAATTTTTAAGCTACACCATGTGGCTCAATTTCAGTTGAGCTGTTAACAAAATATTATTCATAAAGCCAAATTAGTCTGAGGCAGTATTTTTAATGATATCTTGGACCAATGCCCAGATACGCACAACAGTTCAGTTTCTGCTATACTATGTTTACCAATATTGAACCAGGTTTACAGTAAACAATGTAATAAAACAATAACCACAATTCTGTATAGCTCTACAACACTTTTCTTGCCAAGCAAATTTTTGACTGTTAAAGATTGATGGCATTTGCAACAGCGAATATTTACTTTCTTGAAAACATATCATGCATCTGTCATGCAAAGAGAAAGCTTGTAAAAATTCAGTTGCTTTGTCCATTTAATTATTTCCCTAATCCAAAATTGTCAATACTTAAAATGAAAATTATTCTATAGCTACCAAGCACCTTGAAAGAGCAGAAATCCTTTAAAGTTACAGATAAAATATACATTACTGACAGCAAGGGTATGAATATAATTTAGAAACATCTCCTATCATCTTCAAATTGAAGGACACTTCCTAAATCAGTGCTTCTTAACTCTTTTTTTCTACCCTAACACATGTGAAAGATATAGTGTGCTCCCTTTAGTAGCAGTATCTCCCTGTGGAAATGCAGCTCATCTCCCAAGCACAACATACAGGATCTAGAAAGTGGGATATTCCTCAAACACACATATCCTACAAATCTTCTCCCTCTACCAGCCACTCCCAACCCTATCGCATGACTTCACTAACCATGATGACAAATTTTACCTTTAACAAAGAGAGTATCTGTTAAACCTTCCTAGACAGACTATGAAGCCTCAAAATTGCTGGCCAGTGGCAGTGCTGCCCTTTATCAAACTTGAGAAGAAACCTAGCCTCAGGGGGAAAGTAGTAGCTCACACCTATAATCTCAGCAGTTTGGGAGGCTTAAAACCAAGAGGTTAAAATACAGCCTCAGGTAATTCCTTGTGTCTTATAAAAACCTTGGGCCTAAAGCCAAAGTAGTGACTAGACTAAGCAAGAGACCTAGACCTAAGTGAAAGGTTAAAACCTGAGCAAGAAGGACATTCTACCCAGCTTGAGGAATCTGAAAGTGAGAGGCACAGAGGGAAGCAGAGGTGCTCTCACAGACCCTGTGGGAGAGAGAGAGAGAACAAACCTCAGAACAGCCAAGGCCAGAGCTCAATGGTCACTGTGTCCTTTCAATACACCCACTTCTTAAAGTCAAGTGAGTTACTTCCTTATAACCTTATAATCTCTTCTTTGGAACATTAAAGGGGGCTAATATATTCCTCCTTTGTTTTCCTTACTAATTAAGTAACAAAAAGAGTATCTCCTTATAAGTAAAATTAAAAGTCATAATCCATGGCTTTCTCTATGAGTCTAGGACAATAATTCTAAAAAATACATAGGAAGGGGGTCAGAATCATTGGGGGTGTGGAAATTTCAAACCATGTAACTGGAGATTCTGAAGTGCCCTCCAAGGGTACATGCCCATCCTCCTGTCTTTGGAATCTGCTGCAGGAACTCAGCATTATCAACAGGATGATGAAGTGGGACAGAGCTGAGAAAACCTATCTATAATGCTACCTGATATACCCATCTTCTACAGTCTCCTTTGAACAAAATTAATGCTTTCCAGGCAATCAGGTATTCTCCATGCTCCAAAAAGTGTGGTAGGGTGGCAATGCATGGGCAAACAAATAACTGTACTACCACAACTTCGCCATTAATACATGGCAAGTCTCCAATGTTTAGTTATCACCCTTGTGCACAGGACTTTCCAAGCCTATCCCTATAGCCCTGTCTTTTGTCCCACGCTCCAAACTTGCTTCTCAAAATTACTGTTTCAAGTTTCTGACAAGACATTTATTTCCAATTGTTAATGCCCAAAGTTAATTTCACTCTTCTCTCAAAGTGAGGACCTTGGCTCACTTTGAATGGAACATAATTTCTCTGAGTCTATAGTTTCCTCATTTGTTAAATGGGGAAAATAATTATTTTCCTTGTGTTACTGAAAGAAAGAGCACAGGAAATAGTAACAATTTTGGTTATGATTTTAGCTAAGATATTACCACATGGCTCGGCGCCTATAGCTCAAGCGGCTAAGGTGCCAGCCACATACACCAGAGCTGCTGGGTTCGAATCCAGCCCGGACGTGCCAAACAACAATGACAACTACAACCAAAAAATAGCCAGGCATTGTGGCAGACCTGTAGTCCCAGCTACTTGGGAGGCTGAGGCAAGAGAATGGCTTAAGCCCAGGAGTTTTAGGTTGCTGTGAGCTGTGATGCCTCAGCACTCTGCCCGGGGTGATAGCTTGAGGCTCTGTCTCAAAAAAAAAAAAAAAAAAAAAAAAAGATACTACCACACAATGTACCAAATACTCATGCCACAATCTCTCCCCCATTTGTTACTCCCTTCTGTCTTTCCTGTTCCTGAAGAACCACCAGGAGCCACAACAATACCAGGATCTATTTGCTCTAGGTCCAGATGCAAATACTGTGTAATTCCCATTAGCTCCTCATAAAAAGGCATTGGCACCACTAGAAATAAGAATGTCCAGAAAGTTCTAGGGGACAGTCTTGCAATAAAAGATACTGTTTGAACACAAATGATTCCAGGAGAGGCGGGAGTGACACTTGTCCATCCATTCCATCCATGCACGTAAATGGTGCCATTCCTGGTGACAAGATATTACCAAACAGAAGGCAACATTTTATTCAAATTCAATTTCTAATAACCAGTGAAATTGTAAAAATATTAAATATGCAAATATTTAAACAGTACCAACTTTGTTGTTTTTTTAGAGACAGAGTCTCACTTTGTCACCCTTGGTAGAGTGCCCTGGCATCACAGCTCACAGCAACCTCTAGCTCTGAGGCTTAGGTGATTCTCTTGCCTCAGCCTCCAAAGTTAGCTGGGACCTCAGTCACCCGCCACAACGCCCGGCTATAAACAGTGCCAACTTTTGAATTGACATTTTCCCTTTTCTTTTCATGATTATTAAGAAATTTAAGTACTTTTTAAAAATGCAGAGTGGCAATTTAATTTAGCATTGTATAATGTGATCTAAATACATTTTAAAAATTAACACTTGTACAGTAAGAATTGGCTCCAAAAAGTAGTCTCAGCCTTTATTTTTTTATACTGATTAATTAAAAACTATACCAGTGAATTATGGATCATGTATCTTTAAAATATCTTCATTCCATTCTAATTTTAAATTGGATTTGAAAAACTGAGAAATGAAAATGATGACCAACCATTCTAGAGAAACAGGTAAGCCAGAAATGCAAAATATACTGGATACAGCTCAATACCTTTTTTACTTTCTGGTCAGTACAGGCACATAGGTTTAAAAGTAGGAGCAAAGGTAAAGATTAAAATGGGAAGGGTGGCGCCTGCGGCTCAAAGGAGTAGGGCGCAGGCCCCACATACCAGAGGTTCAAACCCAAACCCAGCCAAAAACTGCAAAAAAAAAAAAAAAAAGATTAAAATGGGAAGAACACAGAGAAGACCCATAGCCTGAGCTCACTTGGGGCTGCCCTCAGAACAGGAATCACATAATACCGACACGTGTGACGCCTACGACACTCCTCCTTCTCCCCTAATTACACACACATGCACTCACAACTGCCCTAGGAGGCAAACTGGAAAAATCAACCAACAATGATAATCCCACCTATTTGACAATTCAAGTTCTATCAATCTCTGGCCAAATCTCCTTCATCTACGCTTCATGAATTCAAAATCTACAATAATTTGGATTTGGACAGGTCTGTGGTTTCACCTGTTAAAAAGGTGAGGGATCCCACTTACTCTTAATTTTGCACAATTCTAAAAGTGACGGTTTTTTAATTTAAAAAATATACAATTAGAAGGTAATTAAAGATATACAAAAATATATATTTAAATGCTAAACTAATGGCTGCCCCTCCACAAATCAAATAAAATTAAAAAGCAATAAAGGACTAAGAAAACAAGATGTGCAATTAATACTATGCCATAAGGCTTAAGGGATACAAATAAGTGACCTGCTAGAATCACGAAGATCTTAATTTTAAAATAATTAACAAGGTATTGAAATGAAAATTCAAATAGCAGTGGTTATGTATGGCCACTAAGTAACTCTCAGGAAAAATGTTCAACCTCCTAGTCACAAAAAGTATTTTAGGCCTCTTTGCCTACTTAACATGGCAATGGAAGCCAATTGTTTGCTGTCTATGGTGAATCTATCCTACTTTGTAAATTTTCTTACTTTGTAAGCCTATCTTTCTCTTCTTCAATAAACTATTTCATGTTTGCCTTTAAAAAAAGTATTTTAAAATTTCACTAATAATGTAACAAAGACTTTAAAAATATTAAAGTGCCTAGTGCCTATAAGGTTAAAGAAGGGTAAATGGTATAATTTTTCAGGAAAATAACAAGAAAAGGTGAAAATACCGGGTAATAAGTAAAAAAATATATACAATAGCTATATGTATATTATACCTATGTAAATGTATAATATGCTCCCATCCATACCACATACATATTCTTTCAGAGATATTTTATGTACATACAAACATCACAGCAACTGTGGCACTCCCAAGCTTTCCACTCCTGTAGATCATTTGAGTTCAAACGGTTTTTATTACAGGGTTTTTTCCCCAGGGACTGGGATAGATAAGACAACGACTTTTTTTTTTTTTAATAGCATAACTATGCTTCTGTTTGATTATTTCTCCTGGTTTTATATTCTCTATTTTAAAAGAAATAAGCAAAAAAAAAAAAAACTAACAATAAACCTTTCATATTTTTTGAGATAATATTTTTATTCTACAATACTATAGAATTGGAAAGTCAAACAATTTAGAATGATGCTTGCTGCAAAATTCTACCAGTAAAAAACTGACAACCTGGTGGCACCTGTAGCTCAAGCGGCTAAGGCGCCAGCCACATACACCAGAGCTGGCGGGTTCAAATCCAGCCCAGGCCTGCCGAATGATGACAACTACAACCAAAAAAAAAAAAAAATAGCCAGGTGTTGTGGCAGGCGCCTGTAATCTCAACTATTCAGGAGGCTGAGGCAAGAGAATCGCTTAAACCCATATAGCTCCATCTCAAAAAAACAAACAAACAAAAAAAAAAAACAGACAACCTAAATATCTAATAAAAGAGGAATAATTAGATTAAGATTTGTACATGTGATGGAAAAAAAAAATATATATATATATACACATCTTTTTTTTTTTTAGGGGAGAGTGCAAACTCAGTCCCCTACTACCACAAATTCTGCAGTTGAGTTTCCCACATTTGGGGAAATCACAGGGATCAGCACATCCGGAGTGCAATGGATAAGCCTCGCCTGGGAAAATCACCTCATG
Source organism: Perodicticus potto (assembly GCA_963574655.1). Classification (NCBI taxonomy): domain Eukaryota; kingdom Metazoa; phylum Chordata; class Mammalia; order Primates; family Lorisidae; genus Perodicticus; species Perodicticus potto. The sequence continues at coordinate 4,521 of CAUYRH010100105.1, read as the reverse complement.
ATCATGCTATCTCTCCTGCCAAGTAAGTATCCAAAAATATATTTTTGAAAAATGTTTAATAACATGAAAAAATGCTTGTAATTCATTGTTAAAATTTTAAAGCCCACAAGTATATATAATGTGTGTAGAAAAACAACAGGAGGAAATATGAGGTACTGCAACAGGTAGAAGCATTAATAAAAATAAGAAGTGGGCAGTGCCTCTGGCTCAGTGAGTAGGGTGCCAATCCCATATACTGAGGGTGGTGGGTTCAAACCCAGCCCCGGCCAAACTATGACAACAAAAAAAACAGCCGGGTGTTGTGGCGGGTGCCTACAGTCCCAGGTACTCAGGAGGCTGAGGCAAGACAATCGCCTATGCCCAAGAGCTGGAGGTTGCTACGCCCTACCCGAGGGCGACATAGTGAGACTCTGTCTCAAAAAATAAAAAATAAAAGTAAGAAGTGACAGATGAAGTCTAACTAGTATGAGTGAATTACCAGAACTGGTAGAAACATTAATAAAAAATAAGCAGCAGCGAATGAAATCTAACTAGTATGGGGCGGAAAAACTAAGTAAAGCAGTAAAAACAGTATGGTCTAGTTACAGGAAGGGCAAGCATCTCCATGCCTCTCACAGAAGGCCTGAGAGCAACTCTTATTGTAACACTGGTCTCTTAACCAGCATACATAATAGTAGCTTTGTGTCACCAGCAAAAGATTAAGCTTTGTGGCACTCATACTAATTAACAAATAACTAAAGTTTTTGTCTACATAAAAATATTAAACCTCTGATATAATTTCTGCAAATATTTTTTCCAAGTTTGTTGTCTGACTTAATTTTGGTCAGAATTTTAGGGGGAGAGGCATTTAGTTTTAGTTTTGGGAGGTTTTGTCTTGTTTTGTTTTGAGACAGGGTCTCACTGTGTTGCCCAGGATAGTCGCAAATTTATGGATCAAACAGTCCTCCCACCTTAGCCTCCAGAGTAGATGGGACTACTGGTATGTACCACTATGCCTGGCTAAGTTTTTTTTAATTTCAAAGTATTAAGGACGTACAAATACTTTAGGTTACATGGATCATTTTGTAATGCTTGAGTCCCAGCTACAGGGGTGCCCATCACCCAAACAGTGTTCACTGTATCCGTTAGGTAGGTTTTTACACCTTCCCTTTCACCCCCAATCCCTAGTTGACTTCCACTGAGTTTTACTTCCCTTTATACACATGTATACTTATCAGTTAGTTCCAATTTAATAATGAGCATATGTGGTGTTTTTCCATTCTTGAGATATTTCATTTAGAAGAGTGGTCTCCAATTCCAGCCAGATTGTTGCAGGAGGTATTAATTCATCTTTTTATATGGCTGAGTAGTACTCCATGGTATACATATACCATATTTTATTAATCCTGATTGATGGGCATTTGGGTTGATTCCATGTCTTTGCAACTGGGAATTATGCTGCAATAAACACTTAAGTGAAGATGTCTTTTTGATGAAAACTATTATTTTCCTTTGGGTAGATGCCCAATAGTGGGATTTCTGGATCGAAAGGTAGGTCTACTTCTTATTCTTTGATGAATCTCCACACCATTTTCCATAAGGGATGTACTAATTTGTAGTACCACCAACAGTATATAAGCATTCCTTTCTCTCTGCATCCATGCCAGCATCTAATATGTTTGGATATTTTTTAATAAAAGCAATTCTAAGTTATATAAAGTGATATCTCATCATAGTTTTAATTTGCATTTCCCTGGTGATTAGTGATGTTGAGTATTTTTGTATGTTTGTTGGCAATTTATCTTTCTTCATTGAGAAGCTTCTGTTCATGTCTTTTGTCCACTTTTTAATAGGGCTGTTTGTTTTTTTTACTGCTGATTTGCTTGAGTTCTTTGTAAATTCTGGATATTAGCTCTTTATCAGATGTGTAGCTTGTGAATATTTTCTCCAATTCTGTACGTTATTTGCTGTGTTGTTTAATCAAATACCATTTATTTATTAATTTTTCTTGTTGCCATATTGTCTTTAGGTTCTTAGTCATAAATTGTTCACCTAGGCATATATCTGTAAGAGTATTTCCTATGTCTCCCTCTAGAATTCTTAGAATTACATGCTTTAGATTTAAGTCTTTTATCCGTCTTGAATTAATTTTTGTGACTAATGAGAGGCATCGTGTTTCATTTTCTACATGGCTATCCAATTTTCCCAGCACCATTTATTGAATAGGGCTTCTTTTCCCCCGGGTACATTTTTGTTTGCCTTGTCAAAGATCACTTGGTTGGAGGTAAATGGTTTTATATCTGGATTCTCTGTGCTATTCCATTGATCCATGGCTCTATTTTTCTATGAATACCATGCTGTTTTGGTTCCAATAGCCTTGTAGTATAGTTTGAAGTCTGATAATGTGATGCCTCCAGATTTGTTTTTTGCTTAATATTTCTTTGGCTACTCAGGCTTTTTCTAGTTCCAAAGCATAGAATTATTTTTTCTAGATCTGTGAAGCATGTTGTTGGTAATTTGATGGTGACTATACTGAATCTGTAAACCTCTAGCTATACAATATTTTTTGACAATGAAATGGCAATTTTATTTTTATTTTTAATTGACAAATACTGTATATTTATGGCATTCTATATGATGTTTTGATATATGTATACACGTGGGATAGTTATTAACATAACCTTTACCCTCACATATTTATCAATTTTTGTGGTGAGACATTTAAAATCTAGTCTCTTAGCAATTTTTCAAGTATACACATGTAATACATAGTTATTAACTATAGTCACTACATTGTACACTTACAATAGATCTCTTGGAATTTTTCCTTAAATCTAACTAAACTTTTGTATCCTTTAACCAATATCTCTCTAATCTTCCCCAGTCTCTGGTAAACACCATTCTACCCTGCTTCTATGAGTTCAACCTTTTTAGAGTCTATACAGTCAGCCCTTCATATCTGTGAGTTCCACATATTTCTATTCAACCAACCCAGGATCAAAAATACGGCCATGCCTCAATATCCTCAGGGTATTGGTACTAAGACTCCCACAGATACCCAAATCCCCGATATAAAAAGGTACAGTATTTCATATACCTAAACCCTTCCTCCCATATATATTTTCCTGTGTAGAATATACTCCCACGAATAATGCACACCTATATTTTTGGCCCATTGTCTTTCAGGAAAAAAATCTTTTGTTTTAATTTTTTAATTCAAATTTGTATTTAATTTATATTGAGGTACTTGTTTATTATAAAGAAATTTCATATTTATTTTTTGATATATTATGGTACAAGAAATTTTATGTACTAATAATAAACAGTACTACCCATGTATAATATGCACCTTATTTTTCCATCAAAAAAAATTTTTTTTTTATTAAATCATAGCTGCGTACATTGGTGCAATCAAGGGGTACAATGTGCTGGTTTCATATATAATCTGAAATGTTTTCATCGAACTGTTGAGCATACCCTTCATGGCATTTTTTTAGTTATTGTGTTCAGACGTTTATATTCTACATTTAGTAAGTTTCGCCTGTACCCTTCTAAGATGCACCATAGGTGTGGCCCCACCAATTACCCTCCCTCCACCCCAACCTCCTCCCTCCCCTCCCTTCCCATATTCTGGTTTTCCATCAAAATTTTGGGCAAAAAGTACACATTTTGCATGGCAAAATATGATGCTTTAAATTACCTCTAGATTACTTTAATACCTAATACAATGTAAATGCTATGTATATAGTCATTTTACTATACTTTTTATTTGTATTATTTTGATTGTTCATAGTTATTTTTTATGAGGTTCCTTCTCAAACATTTTTGATCCTCAAGCTTTGGAACACTCAAATAGAGAGGGCTGTCTATGTAAGTTGAGATTATGCAGTATCTATCTTTCTCTGCCTGCCTGTTCACTTAGCAATGTCCTCCAGGTTCATTCACATATATAACACATTTTCTTTATCCATTCATGCGTTGGTAAACACTTTAGTTAATTTCATACATTGGCTATTGTGAATAATGCTGCAGTAAACATCTCTTTGACATACTGATTTCATTTCCTTCAGCTATCTATCTAGTAATGGGATTGCTAAATTATATTGTACTTCTATTTTTAATTTTTTGAGGAAACTCCAGACTGTTTTCCATAATGACTGTACTAATTTACATTCCCACCAATAGTGTACAAAGGTTCTCTTTTGTCCACATCCTCACCAACAATCGTTATCTCATAGACATTCTAACAGTTGTGAGGTGATATCTCAATGTGGTTTTAATTTGCAGTTTCCTGATAATTAGTCATGTTGAGCATTTTTTCACATATCTGTTAGCCATTTTATTTTATTTATTTATTTATTTTTTGAGATAGAGCCTCAAGCTATCACCCTGGATAGAGTACTGTGGCATCACAGCTCACAGCAACCTCCAATTCCTGGGCTCAGGAGAGTCTCTTGTCTCCACCTCTCAAGTAGCTGGAACTACAGGCGCCCTCCCCGGCCATTTTTTGGTTGCAGCCATCATTGTTGTTTGGTGGGCCCG
>CAUYRH010100102.1:0-12691 GCA_963574655.1 Perodicticus potto | reverse complement strand
TCTTTAAAGGTTTGGTAGAATTCTGATGTGAAGCCATCTGGTCCTGGGCTTTTCTTTTTAGGGAGATTTTGTATAGTTGATGCTATTTCAGAACTTGATATAGGCCTGTTCAACATTTCCACTTGATTCTGGCTAAGTCTTGGGAGGTGGTATGCTTCCCAGTATTGGTCAATTTCCTTCAGATTTTCATATTTCTGAGAATAAAGTTTCTTCTAGTATTCATTAAGGATTTTTTGAATTTCTAAGGAGTCTGTTGTTATTTAATCTTTACCATTTCTGATTGATGAAATTAGAGATTTTACTCTTTTTTTCCTGGTTAGGTTAGCCAAAGGTTTATCTATTTTATAGACCTTTTCAAAAAATCAACTTTTTGATTTATTGATCTGTTGTATAATTCTTTTGTTTTCAATTTCATTTAATTCTGCTCTAATTTTGGTTTTCTTTTCTTCTGCTCAGTTTGGGGTTGGAATGTTCTTCCTTTTCCACTTGCTTGAGATGTCCCATTAAGTTGTTAACTTCCTCTGTTTCTGTTCTCTTGAGGAAGGCACGCAGTACTATAAATTTCCCTCTTAGGAATGCCATTGTGTTATCCCAGAGGTTCTGATAATTTGTGTCTTCATGATCATTTTGTTCCAAAAATTTAGTAATTTCCTTCTTAATCTCATCTATGACCCAGCTATCATTCAGCATAAGGTTATTTAGCTTCCATATTTTTGTATGAGTATGCAGGTTCCTGTTGTTAGTGAGTTCCACTTTTATTCCATGATGGTTGGAGAAGAGGCAAGGAATAATTTCTATTCTTTTAAATTTGCTGAGGTTAGACTTGTGACCTAAGATGTGATCAATTTCGGAGTATGTTCCATGAGCTGATGAGAAGAATGTGTATTCAGTTTTGTTAAGAAGAAATGTCCTGTAGATGCCTGTTAAATCCAAATGTTGAATGGTTAAATTTAAATCTAAAATTTCTTTGCTTAGCTTCTTGTTGGAGGATCTATCTAACACTGCTAAAGGTGTATTAAAATCTCCGACTATTATGGTGCTGGAGGAAATCAGTTTGCTCATGTCTGTTAGAGTCTCTCTTATAAATTGTGGCACATTCTGGTTGGGTGCATAAATGTTAATAATTGAAATCTCATCATGTTGAGTATTACGCTTAACAAATACGAAGTGACCATCCTTATCTTTCCTTACTTTTGTTGGTTTAAAGCCTATTGTATCTGCAAATAAAATTGCAATACCTGCTTTTTTTCTGATTTCCATTTGCCTGAAATACAGATGACCATCCCTTCTCCCTGAGTTTATATTTATCTTTTAAGGTAAGATGAGATTCTTCTTCTTCTTCTTCTTCTTCTTCTTTTTATTTTGAGACAGAGCCTCGAGCTGTAACCCTGGGTAGAGTGCTCTGTCATCACAGCTCACAGCAACCTCCAACTCCTGGGTTCAAGCAATTCTCTTGCCTCAGCCTCCCAAGTAGCTGGGACTACAGGTGCCCACCACAATGCCCGGCTATTTTTTTGGTTGCAGCCATCATCATTGTTGTTTGGCGGGCCTGAACTGAATTCAAACCCGCCAGCTCAGGTGTATGTGGCTGGTGCCTTAGCCGCTTGAACCATAGGCGCTGAGCCAAGATGAGATTCTTGTATATAGCAGTTATCTGGCCTGAGTTTTTGTATTCAGTCAGCCAACCTGTGCCTCTTTAGAGGACAATTTAAGCCATTCACATTAATTGAGAATATTGATAAGCCTGGTAGAATTTTGGGGGTTGAGTTTTTTGAAAGTCCATTGGACATTTTTAAACCTTTTACCAGTGTGGAAGTTGGAAGTTTACTTTTGTGGTGGAGGATTGCACTGGTCATTTTGGAGGATAGGTCTGAGAATATCCTGGAGAGCTGGTTTAGTTATGGCAAATTTCTTCAACATGTGAATGTCATTAAAGTATTTAATTTCTCCATCATAAATAAAACTCAGTTTAGCTGGATACAGAATCCTGGGTTGAAAGTTATTTTGTTTTAGGAGATTAAAAGTCGATGACCACCCTCTTCTAGCTTGAAAGTTTTCAGCAGAGAGATCTGAAGTCATTCTAATATTCTTCCCCTTTTAGGTTATGGTTTTCTTATGTCTGGCTGCTTTCAGAATTTTCTCCTTCATATTAACTTTAGTGAAGTTAATTATGATGTGCCTGGGGGATGTCTTTTTCAGGTTAAGTCGTGCTGCAGTTCTGAAATTGTCTGCTATCTGAATTTGAGACTCTCTTGGCATGTCTGGGACATTATCTTTGATTATTTAAGGGAATAGAGCATCTGGGCCTTTCGAGGCCACCTTGTCACCTTCAGGAATTCCTATAAGGGGAATATTAGTTTTCTTTCAATTATCCCAGAGCTCTCTGAGAGAATGATCTATTTTTGTTCTCCACTTCTCTTCCTCTTTGAGCATTTGGGAGTGTTCAAAAGCTTTGTCTTCAGTGTCAGAAATCCTTTCTTCTGCTTGCTCCATTCTGTTTCTGAGAGATTCTACTGTATTTCTCAGATCTTTGAGGATTGCAAATTCTTGTCTCAATGTGTCAAAATCTTTGGTGATTTTGTCTTTTAATTCATTGAATTCTTGAGACAACTTTTGGAATTCTCCTTGAATTTCTAATTAAAACTTACCTCTATTCTATTAATCTTATTTGCAATCCAAATTCTGAATTTGATTTTTGACATCTCAGCCATTTGTTAATGAATGGGATCTTCCATTGTGTCCTCCATATCATTCCTTGGGGGAGTTGATCTGGTTATTCATGTTACCAGAGTTTTTCTGCTGATTCCAGCCCATGATTATTTTACACCATTTGGCTAGATCAGCAAATAAGGTGAAGTTGGGTTGGGGGGCTCCTGGAGTAGTGATTAACCAGCCCTTTGCCCAAAAGCTGGGGCTGGTGTCTGTACCTTTTCTCCTAGAGCTTTGCAAAGGACCTGTACATGCTGTGGCCTGAGACACTGGGGAGTTACTTGATGTGGTGGGGCTAAGTGGATCTATCTTGTTTTCAGCTGGTCTCTCATAGTGAATCAGTCACTCTGGGTTGATGTCTCAACTGTGGAGAAATACCAGCAATTAAGTCACCCTGCCCCCCCATGGGAAATAACTGGAAAAGGAAAATCAAACCTTCTGACAACCACAAACCCAAGGTACCACTTTTTTTTTTTGTAGTTTTTGGCCAGGGCTGGGTTTGAATCCGCCATCTCCAGCATATGGGGCTGGCGCCCTACTCCTTTGAGCCACAGGCTCCACCCCCAGGGTACCACTTTGGATAGTCTTTGGGTGATTGGCCCAGTTCAAGAGGTCCAAATCAATTGTGCCAATCAGCACCAGTCTCAGGTGGGAGAGTTCAAATGGTCTCCAGCAACTAGATAGCAGGGGTCTGCTAGGAGCTCACGTATGACTCACTCCAGTGTTCTGTGAGGTTAGAAGGACTCACCCAGCAAATGAATTAGTCTGGGAAATTTGATTCTTCCTTCCCCATCTTGCACCTCTGTCACACCCAGTCCTTGGTAACCCCACAGGGCTGTGACCCAGTTCCCTTCAATGAGCAGATGCTTCTCCAGGGGTTTGTGCCTGCCTGAGTCACAGGGAGGTCTATGTCTCCTCGGCCAGGCCTCTACACTTTGCTACCATCTGGCAGGGGGAGCTGAGGCCTGATAACTTTGGGTGGTTAATGGAAGCTTGGCTAGTTTACTTAGTTCCAGCCCTGACCCTGATTGATGTTGCTGACACATTTTTTTTAGAATTTGTGATTCTGTCCTGGCTATATTCCCTGGCAGACCAGGCACTGTTTGAGTTCACAGAAACTGCAACTCAGGCCCAGTCTGTACTGCTGCCTGGAGCTGGTGTGTCTGTCTCCACTGCAGTCTGTGTTGGGGCAGGTGTAGTTAGAACTCATACTTGGCTCTGAGTTCCAGCCTCTGCCCTCCTGCCTTTGTCTCAGCTATGATCCCCTGAGGGCTTGGTGCTTCTTAGGATCACTAAAGCAGTCCTCTGGCTTAGCCCCACCCTGGGAGTATGCCATCTCTGTGCATGCATCTTCTATTTTCCATCTCCACCGTGCCCTGCCCAGGCAGGTACTACCTCAGGCATACCCTTTACTCATGGGGCCTGCGTTGCTGTCCCAGATCTGTTCTACCAGTGTCTGCCACCGGAGAAGATGCCTGGCTTTCTGTGGTTGCCCAGAGAGACAGGGAGTATCTCTCCAAAATATCTACAGGGATGTGAGTCCTGTTGTTCTCGTTGCTGCCAATGCTGCTCTGTGCCATGGGGCACTGCCTCTCCCTCTCCCATATGGTTCCTTTAGTCTACCAACTTCTCCTTACCCCTGTGCTGCAGAATCAGCACAGACCTGTAACAGTCCACAGCCTAACCACACCTCTTGAGAAAATGCCCAAGAATCTGGACTCCATGCATGACAGGCTTCCAGACCTCAGGGTGAGAGTGGAGCAGAGTGCTGGAAGTTAATAATTACAGGTAGAGAATATATACAGTTTTATACAGTTTTATGTCTGGCAGGAGAGTGCCATGGCACCCTAGTAGGGGAAGGAGGTCCGGTTTTTAGAGGGTCTCTCCCATGGGAGAAAATGGGTGGATATTTGAACTCTGCTCACTTGTTTGTAGAAAGTATACGGTGAGCCTTTCTCATGGGAACAGGACTCCCTTCTGCTTGGCAATGGATTTTGTACCTATTGTTTATATCCTTAGGGTCATAGCTCACCTCAGCAGGGTTGACGTGTGTTCTTCAACCTTCTCTCTTGGCTCAGCTCAAAACCATCGGCTTACTTGCTAAACTTCTGTCCTTTAACTCTCCTTCTGGCTGGGAGCCGTGTTGGAAATCTGGCTCCAGTTGGCCATCTTGCCTCTGCCCCTCAGTACATTGTATTCTTGCTTCTCCATTCTTGTGATGCTTTACTAAGAAGAATGTGTTTCGGGCAGTGCCTGTGGCTCAAAGGAGTAGGGCGCCGGCCTCATATGCTGGAGGTGGCAGGTTCAAACCTGACCCCAGCCAAAAAAACAAACAAACAAACAAAAAAGAAGAATGTGTTTCACCTCCATCCAGGTTAATACAAAAGATGTAAAGTCACCATTTTTTTTAGTGGCTGAATAGTATTCCATGGTATACATATACCATAGCTTATTAAGCCATTCCTGGATTGGTGGGCATTCAAGTTGTTTCCACAATTTGGCAATTGTGAATTGAGCTGCAATAAATAATCTAGTGCAAATGTCCCTATGATAAAATGTTTTTTTTTTTTTTTCCTTTTGGATAGATGCCCAGTAATGGGATTGTAGGATCAAATGGGAGGTCTAATGTGAGTTCTTTGAGGATTCTTCATACTTTTTTCCAAAAGGTTGTATTATTTTGCAGTGTAAAAACACTTTTCCCCTCTCTCCATATCCATGCCAGCATCTGCAGGTTTGAGACTTTGTGATGTGGGCCATTGTCACTGGGGATAGGTGATACTTCAGGGTGGTTTTGATTTGCATTCTTCTGATAATTATTGATGATGAGCATTTTTTCATATGTTTGTTAGCTAAAATGTTAATTATTTTTTTTTTTTTACCCAGATCCTAATTAATGCCTCCTTTTCAGGCCTAACCAGTGAATGTTGCATGAACCATTAGAGATTTTTTTTTTTTTTTGAAATGGAGTCTTACTCCATTGCCTTCGGTAGAGTGCTATGGAGTCACAGATCATAGCAACCTCAAACTCTTGGGCTCAAGAGTCCCTCTTGCATCAGCCTCCTCAGTATCTGGGGCTTAAGGTGCTCACCACAATACCTGGATAGTTTTTCTATTGTTAGTGGAGATGGGGTCTCACTTTTGCTAAGGCTGGTCTTGAACTCCTGAGTGCAATCAATCCACCCATTTTAGCCTCTCAGAGTACTAGGATTATAGGTGTGAGTCACCACACTGGTCCATTAGAGGTAGTTTTTAAAAAGTTATTTATTTATTCAGAGACAGGGTCTTGGTCTATTGCCCAGAGTGAAGTGCAGGGACACAATGATAGCTCACTGTAGCCTTGAACTCCTAGGTGAATTCCTCCTGCCTCAGCTACTCAATAGCTGAAACTACAGGTGTGCACCACCACACCTGGGAAATTTTTCTTATTTTTGGTAGAGACAGGATCTCACCTTGGGAGGTGGGAGGGATTGAAACTCAGAGTACAGATGAGAGTGGAAAGGGTAAGAGGTAGTTTGGAGGGGTGGTTAGCCCTAAATAAGAAGAGGGATATCCCTTCTTCTGACCAAAAGAAAGAGCATTTGCAATAGTGAAAGGAGAGTTTGCAGAATGAAAGGAAGTGAAGGACTTTTACAATGTGTATCAGCCACTTCTTATGTACCAGTTCAAGATCCTCTTGGCATTATCCTCTCTGTGGCCTTTGGTTATTGCTTTAGCTGCTGCTCTGACCGACTTATGGAATTGCCGACAGAATTGTACTATATGCCCACAACTGCCTGCAGCTGGAGTGCTCCTGCCAGATGTAGCCTGGAGATTCTGGGGGAATTAACACCAATACCCAGGGGAGAAACCTTTGATCAAAAAAAGATGGGAGATAGAAAATTCTTTCTGTCCTTCCTGTTGACTGATCAGAGATGCAAGTCATGATTATAGCATCTCCCTGAAAAAGGTCCTGTGAGCTCAAGCTTGATACCAACACACCTTAATATCAACTTCCTGTCATTCCTTCATCTTTATCCAGTCCCTGTCTTCTGCTTTCCTGGGATTGACCTCTCTAATACATGTTAAGCTGAAACATATTATCTCTGTATGTAAAAATGATTGAACTTGAGCAATTTCATATGGTTTAACCAAATAGTAGCCATTGCTTGGCTTTCTGAGTAATCCAGGCTAAGAAGCACTTAATGATCTTAGAGAAGTAGGGATTATAGTTACTTGATGAGCCTGACCTCTTATTAATATCTATCATGTATTGAGCACCTCCTGGGTGTCAGGCATTGTGTTAATGGTTTTACATACACAATCTTATTTAATGTATAAAGTAGGATTTAAGTGAGTTTTTCTCTCATGAATGCACATTGTTGTTAATCTACGAGTTTCAACTTAGTATTGAGTATGTGGGATGCTTGATTTTCCATTCTTGTGATACTTAGGAAAGCATTCTCCAAATCCATTCAAGTTGTAACAAAAGATACAAAATCTGCATCTTTTTATGGCTGAATAGTATTCCACGGTGCACATACACCAGAGTTTATCAACTCATTCATGTGTTGAAGAGCACTTGGGTTGCTTCCACATCTTTATGTATCATATGTACTCTCATATTAATCCAAAATAAATAAAAAAAGAAAAACCCATATGAAGTAGGTATTTTTTCTTTTTTTTGAGACAGAGTCTCACTATGTCACCCTCAGTAGAGCCCTGTGGCGTCACAGCTCACAGCAACCTCAATCACTTGGACTTAAGAGATTCTCTTGCCTCAGACTCCCAAGTAGCTGGGACTACAGGCACTCGCCACAACACCTGGCTTTTTTTTGTTGCATCTGTCCTTGTTGTTTAGCAGATCCAGGCCGAGTTCAAACCCGCCAGGCCCGGTGTATGTGGCTGGCTCCCTAAGCACTGAGCCATGGCTGTGGAGCCTGAAGTAGGTATTGTTATTCCTATTTTACTCATGAAGAAACTTAGGTAAAAGGATTTTAAATAAATCCAGCTAATAAATAGTAAAACCAGATTTCAAACCCAGTTTTGTCTGCTGTCCAAGCCTGAGATCATTTTACAGCACCATATTATCTTACTTAAGATGAATGAGAAGGGTGTTCAACAAAGACTATTAAAGAGGATTGACTAGAGGTAGTGAGGGCCCAGCTAAGATTTAAAATAATGAATTTAAGTGGCTCAACTTCATACAGTGGTACAGTTTTCTGTTTTATCTAGCTGTGTTCAGCCATTCAGCTATAGGATCAGAGAAATCTGGTAATTGAATTGATTCAGCAGTGAGATTGGCTTTGGCAGTCAATGAGGTACAATGGAGAGAAAAGGAAACAAGGGAGTACAGTGATTAACCATGGATTACAGATGGGATAGGAGAAAAGTGCACCCTAGCTAGGGGCTGACAAACTGAGAGAAAATGGAGGAGTTTGGAAGTCAAAGAGGTGATTTATTGGGAAGTGAAGAATTAGAAAACCTGTAGGATAACAGCTGTGGTCAGAGTGGAATATCGATTTGGAGGTAACAAAGGTGGAGTATTAAAGGAGTGGGTTGCTAAAATAGAGTGGAGGAAAAAGGAATCAAGGAAGTCCAGACAATGTGAGGCCATGGTGGTATATCAACATGCTTATGAATTTAGAAATTATCCAGAATGATGGTGGGATTAGAGGTGGATTGTGAACCAGATGCCAGAGTCCTCAATAATATGAATGGACTAGGAAATGAATATATGACAGGAGCAAAGAGAAGTAGGATGAGGTATATAGTTCGTGTGACTTTTTGAATAAGAAGGGATTTTTTTTTGCATAATCTTGAAAGATTAATAGCTTAGAGGTCTGAAAACTACCTGTTGGTCAAATATAGTCTTGCTGCCAGCTTTTGTAAAGTTTTATTGGAATACAGCCATGTTTATTTGTTTACATATTGTTTGTAACTATTTTCAAGCTTTAACAGTAGGGTCAGGTAGTTGCAACACAGACAGTATATCCTATAAAGACTGAAATATTTACTACGTGGTACTTTAAAGAAAAAGTTTGCCTATCTCTAGTTCAGAAAATGCAATAGAGGTTGGGTGTGGTGGCTCACACCTGTAACTTTAACACTTTGGGAGGCTGAGGTTGGAGGATCACTTGAACCAGAAGTCCAAGACCACCCTGGGCAACATAGCGAGACCCTATCTCTGCAAAAATAATAAAAATTAAAAATTACAAAAAAAAGATTGATAAGAAAATGTGCTGGAGGAGTAAAGAGAATGGTAACACGTCTCGCCCTAACCCTCACCTCAGCCCAGTATGCACCCAGGGCAAGAAAGAGCAGCACTGAGATGGCTCTTTAGGACATGGATTGTGGGATAGAAAGCCACATTTCAATTATCAATGGGAGATAGTGAGCATGAGGGAAGAGGTGGCAGATTTGGAAGTGGACTTTTTTTTAAAACCAAGGAATGAGTTCCAGACAGTGTAGTGGAAATGTTGAGAGAGAGAGATGGAGGAGAAACTGAAATTGGTTAGAAAAGGGAGAAAAAGTTAGAAAAGGTTAGATACTGAAATTGGTTAGAAATGGGAGGTAGAAAGGAGTTGCATCAAGGAAATTTTTGGATTCCTGATTTCCAGCCAGAGTTTTTAATTTGGGTGGTGCCCAAGGATCACAGGCATAAAAAGACAAGGAGAAATTTGTCCAAGGTTCTCATTTGGGTCAGGCTGAGCTACTTCCAGATTGCCTGTAGCTTAGCAAGGAATTCCAAATTCCAAATACAAAAGGCAAAATGCCATGACAGGGTAGCTTCCAGGGCAGCCCTAGGCCTCTCTAATTTCCTAGTTTTGGCAGTCTGAGAAAATTGTCACCTGGTAATTTTTGAATATGGGATACAGTCCTGTTTTCCCCTATTGGAACATTCATGGGTTTTACTTTCTGGCTGTTCAGTTACAAAGATTGTAAATGCCTTTTTTGTCTGCTAGCTGGATGGTATGCATGCTGGTGAGTTTAATTAGAAGGTAGTACATTTAAAATATATATCTACAAGACATCCCTAGACCAGAGTCATCTCCTTCCTTCTTACATATCTTGAATAATATTCAGAGCTATACGTTCTATCGGGGAGGGGAATATATTTGGCTTCTTCATTGTTATATCTCCAGAGCCTAGGAGTAGTAAAAATTCAATAAACTTTTGCTGGATGAATGAATGAGAAAGAGTTTGTTTTTCTGTCCCTTTAATGGAATATGGCTTTGGTAACAATTTCAAAAGTACTGGAAAATACCATTTAAGATATTCCATGAGAACTAGTGTTTGCTCAAAATGTGTGTGTGAATGTGTGTATGAGTGTACATGTATATGTGTATAACTAAATTAAGAAAAACAGCACAGAGGACAAAATGTAGAAATAAATGTTTTAGGAAAAATTCTTATTTTGGTTGTATTAACATTTGTGTATTTAAAATAAGGTGTCATTTTCCACATGATTTTAAATAAATGATGTTTGGAGGGTGCTGAGATTTTAAATAAATGATGTTTGGAGGATAGAGGAGTTGAAAGGGGAAAAGGCATAAGATAAGTGGTGGAGGGACACAAAACCTAGACTTTCAGCTAGAAGATTTTTTTTTTTTTTGTAGAGACAGACTCTCACTTTATTGGCCTTGGTAGAGTGCAGTGGCGTCACACAGCTCAGAGCAACCTCCTACGCCAGGGCTTAGGCGATTCTCTTGCCTGAACCTCCCGAGTAGCTGAGAGTACAGGCACCCGCAACAACGCCTGGCTATTTTTTGTTGCAGTTTGGCCAGGGCCGGGCTTGAACCCACCACCCTTGGTATACCGCGCCGGCGTCCTACTCACTGAGCTACAGGTGCCGCCCCCTCAGCTACAAGATTTTTTACTCGAACTCGCAAACCGAGTCATTGTCAGAGTAGGGAAAGAACACGAGCAGTAGCCAAAGAGTTACAAATCTGTGACGGCCATAAGAGGAATAAAATAAAGACAAGGGTCTTGTCTTGCTTTTGGCTATTTTGAGAAAGAATGTCGACAAGATCATGGCCTTACGTTGTTTATGTTGATAGAGATTGTAGCAAATTTGAGGTTTAGAGAGGAGGTACGGTTAGTCTGTACTAGCTGGCTTCAGGTCCTAGCTCTACCACTTATTAGCTGTGGGACCTTGAATAAATTTATCATTTTCTCCAGGGCTTGATTTCTTAAACTGTAAAATGTATCTTATAATAGTACTTACCTTATAGGGTTGTGTGAGCATTAAATTAATATATATGCACACACACACACACACACATATGTATCACATAGAGCAGCCTGTTACATGTGTACTCAGTAATCATCAGCCATTGTTATTATTATGCTTTGCATCAAGTTAAAAAGTCTCCAGATGTTTTACTGGATAAGATGCATATTCTTATCCAGTACCAAGCCCAATAAGCAAGTGAAAGATTTTGCTTAATTTGAACACAGCTTTGTCTATTTTGACATTTTGAGTATATTGTCAAAAAGGATTTACAGTCTTTGGGAGGACATGGTTTGTGCTTTTTAAAAATCCCTTTCCACTATGAGTTTCTAGGATGCCAATTATAAAAATCTTGTAGGTGGAGAGATGGAGAGAGGAAAGATAGAAAACAGGGTTCAGAGAAGGCACTTATTTTCTTTGGTGCATTTCAAAACATTACCATAGGGTGGTGCTCTTCCCTCTAGAATCACAAGTGGCTTAGCATTCAACTTTTTAAGCAGAGCAGAAGGAAGGAGAGTAATGAAAGCAACTTAAAATTGATGTCTGTTTTGGTATACTAAAAGCAGTCTTGTTTTTTAAAAGAGTAAAATTGCCAAAAGCTTTAACTTTAAATATTTTGTGATAAACAAGCAATTGCTTGTAGAAAAATCAAAACATCTATTTGAAGATTTTTTTGGTGCACCTCAGAAACATGAAAAATTCTTTTCATTATTATTAGTATTTATTTATTTTTAATTTCATCATATTATAGGGGCACACACATTTTGGTTACACAGAGAAATCTTTTTTAAAAAAATCACATAATCTAAAATAAGTTGAGTAACAAGACGTATTATGTATGAATGTCTAATACAAACACACATGCTTGTATCAACTTCCCCAAACTACTTAAGGGTCTCCAACTGACGTCTGAGTGTGCTTGCTCTCTGGGGAGGATTGAAGAGGTCCAGGTCAGACACCCAAAGTCATTTGCTTACATATCCCAAATGTCTGCTCCAAGTATTTGACATGGCTGTAGGCCTTAAATACTGATAGGGATGATGGACCTACTTATAAACTTTGTGGCCAGCACATGATGACAGACAGAATTACAAATATTCTTATCCTATTCCAACTGGGCCAAATCTAGTTGCAAGGAGTGTCAGAAGCTGACACAACCTGGGTGAGTGGAGTTCCAGGACATTCTTAGCTGAAGCAGAGAAGAATGTAATTTGGATGGTGGGATCATGGATAAGATTTTTCATCTTTCTACCATTTTCTATTGGCTGGTCTTTTTTTAAAATTATTAAATAATAGCTGTGTACATTAATGCAATCATGGGGTACAATGTGCTTGTTTTGTATATGATCTGAAATATTTTCATCAAACTGGTTAACATAGCACTCATGGCATTTTCTTAGTTATTGTGTTAAGACCTTTATATTCTGCATTCAGTAAATTCACCTGTACCCTTCTAAGATTTTTGTTTTAATTTTGCAGTGAGCATGCAGTACTTTTGTAATCAAAACAAAATAACTCTAGTTTTGGAAGAACAAATAAACAAAACAAGCAAAGCTGAAAACTGGATGAGATCCAAACCTCTGGTCTTTTTTTTTTTTAATTTTTATTAAATTATAATTGTGTACATTGGTGCAATCATGGGGCACAATGTGCTGACTTCATATACAATCTGAAATATTTTTATTGAACTATTTAACATAGCCTTCATGGCCTTTTAATCACTATATGAAGATATTTATATTCTACATTTAGTAATTTTCACTTGTACCCTTG
>CAUYRH010100098.1:0-12440 GCA_963574655.1 Perodicticus potto | reverse complement strand
TCAAGCTGTCACCCTGGATAGAGTGCTGTGACATCACAGCTCACAGCAACCTCCAATTCCTGGGCTCAAGCGAGTCTCCTGCCTCCGCCTCCCAAGTAGCTGGGACTACAGGCGCCCACCACAACGCCCGGCCATTTTTTGGTTGCAGCCGTCATTATTGTTTGGCGGGCCCGGGCTGGATTCAAACCTGCCAGCTCAGGTGTACGTGGCTGGCGCCTTAGCCCGTTGAGCCACAGGCGCTGAGCCTGAATTCTATATTTCTATCATTCTCTGTATGACTGCTTCTTTTTCCCCCTATAAGGAAGGTTAGAAACAAAATAAAACAAAGTGGTAGTGGTTGCTAATTCTGGGTGGTAGGAAAATAGGTTTTTATTGTATTGCTTGTAATTTTCTGTAGTTTTAACAACTACAATTTCTAAAACCGAGAACTCATCTGTTTAAATTTAATTTATTTCTTCTGTGGACATAAGGACTGTACTACTTACTGAAACACTTCATTTATTTGAAAAGAGCAAGCAAATAATTTCTTAGCCTTTTCTTCTATAAGTTTAAATATCCTTAGTTATCTTAATTATTTGAACTTTTATTGCAATAACTTATTTATTGCTTTGATCATTTTTTTCACTTTCTCAGAACTTTAAGCACATTTATTTATTGCATCTTTTTAAAAGACCTTTACTTTTTATTTTATTTATTTGAGACAGAGTCTCATTTTTTTTACCCTTGGTAGAGTGCATTGGCATCACAGCTCACAGCAACCTCAGTCTTGGGCTTAAGCAATTCTTTTGCCTCAGCCTCTGGAGTGGCTGGGGCTACAGGCGCCCGCCACAATACTGGGCTATTACTTTTAAGAGATGAGGTCTCGCTCTGGCTCAGGCTGATCTTGAACCTGTGAGCTCAGGCAATCTGGTCGCCTCGGCCTCCCAGAGTGCTACGATTACAGGCATGAGCCACCTCGCCTGGCTGACCTTTACTTTTTAGAGTAGTGTTAGGTCCACAGCAAAATTGAGAGAAAAGTGTAGACATTTCCTACACACCCCCGCCCCCTGCATGCATAACCTTGCTTTCTGCATTACCAACAGCTCCCACCAGCCTGGCGCATTTGCTACAGTGAATGAGCCTACCCTGACATATTATCACCCCCGAGGCTGTGGCTCACACTAGGGTTCATGCTTGGTGTTATACATTCCATGGACTTTGACAAATGTGTCATGACATGTGTCTACCATTCTAGTACAATCCAGAGTATTTCACTGCCCTAAACATCCTCTGTACTCCACCTGCTCATCCCTCTGTTCCCGCTAATCCCTGGCAACCACTGATCTTTTTACTGTCTCCACAGTTTTGCCTTTTCCAAAATATCATATGGTTGGAATCATAGCATGTGGCCTTTTCAGATTGCCTTCTTTCAGTTAGTAATTGCCACTTAAGTCTCTTCTCTGTCTTTTTTTTTCTTGTTAAAGGGATGTGATCTCACTGTGTCACCCAGGCTCAAGGGATCCTGATGCCTCAGCCTTTGGCATTGTGGATGCACAGCATGGTGCCCAGCTCCTCTGAGGTCTTTTCATGGCATGATGGCCCATTTCTTCTCAGGACTGACTAACATCTCATTGTTTGTTTATCCGTTCACCTCCTGAAGGACATCTTGGTTGGTTCCAAGTTTTGGCAATTACAAATAAAGCTCCTATAAATGTTCACATACAGAGTTTTGTGTGGATGTAGTTTTCATCTCCTTTGGGTTGAAAACCGAGGAGCTTGATTGCTGGGCCACGTGGTAAAAGTGTGTTTAGTTCTGCGAGACGCATCCCCCGCTCCTCCCTCCCACCCCTCGCAGTGAATGACAGTTTCTGCTGCTCCACATCCTTACTATCTTTTCAAAGTATAATTGTCGGCTCGGGGCCTGTGGCTCAACGGGTTAAGGTGCCAGCCACGTACACCTGAGCTGGCGGGTTCGAATCCAGCCCGGCCGCCAAACAACAATGACGGCTGCAACCAAAAAATGGCCGGGCATTGTGGTGGGCGCCTGTGGTCCCAGCTACTTGGGAGGCGGAGGCAAGAGACTCGCTTGAGCCCAGGAATTGGAGGTTGCTGTGAGCAGTGATGCCACAGCACTATCCAGGGTGACAGCTTGAGGCTCTGTCTCAAAAAAAAAAAAAAAAAAAAAAAGTATAATTGTCGACCCTAGTTATAATGTGTCTACCAAAGATCTAGATAATACAGAGGACAGAGCTGATGTTTTATCAATGGACTCACCTTACAGTGAGTCAATGAGATTCTTATTCATTATCTGCATAATCCAACATTTTGATTAATCTCTTGGGATTTTTTTAACTAAGAAAGTGAATGAAATCTTCTAAACTATGGGCTTGGTTGGGCATGGTTGCTCATGCCTGTAATCCTAATACTCTGGGAGGCTGAGGCGGGTGGATTGCTGGAGCTCAGGAGTTCGAGACCAGCCTGAGCAAGAGCGAGACCTCCACCTCTACTCAAAATAGAAAAACTAGCTGGGCATTGTGGCAGGAACCTATGGTCCCAGCTACTTGGGAGGCTGAGGCAGGAGGCTTGCTTAGCCCAAAAGTTTGAGGTTGCTGTGAGTTATGATGCAACGACACCCTCCCCACGGTGACAGAGTGAGACTCTGTCTCAAAAAAAAGAAAAACAACAAACAAACAAAACTGTCGGTTGATCTACAGCTCACTGCACGAGGCAGAGCAAAGGCAAACCCACCCCCTCTGTGGGTAGGCAGAGGCAGAAGGTTGAGGAGATGAGGAGGTAGCCATGTCCAACCTCTTCAAACTCACCACCACATCAGTCAGACTGGCTCTCACTGGACAAAAAGTAAGGGTAGAGAGAGTTGTTACAGGGATTAAATAGGTTAAATGTTAAATATTAGTAAACATTAAATATTGGTATTAGATTATATATTTTATGTAATTATATATTATAGTTTATATAATATTTAATATAATAAACTACATTAAAGATAAATTATATTAACAAAATTAAGTAGCATTAATATAAATATGTAATTATTAATATATTTTACATCAATATTAAATAAATTAACATAGTACTTTAAGTGCTGTGGTGTCACAGCTCACAGCAACCTCCAATTCCTGGGCTCAAGTGAGTCTCCTGCCTCTGCCTCCCAAGTAGCTGGGACTATAGGCGCCCGCCACAACGCCCGGCCATTTTTTGGTTGCATCCCTAATTGTTGTTTGGCGGGCCCGGGCTGGACTCAAACCCGCCAGCTCAGGTGTATGTGGCTGGCGCCTTAGCCGCTTGAGCCACTGGCGCTGAGCCAACGTAGTACTTTTAAAAGAGAGCCTGAATAGTATTCCATGGTACACATATAGCACAGTTTATTAATCCATTCATGGGTTGATGGGCACTTGGGTTGATTCCACATCTTGGGGATTGTAAACTGAGCTGCAGTAAACAATCCAATGCAAACATCTTTATGATAAAATGTATTAATGTGGATAGAATTAGAGAACATTCTCTTTAGTAAAGTACAGCAAGAATGGAAAAGTAAGTATCCAATGTATTCACTGCTAGTAAGAAGCCAGTAGATGAACTAATAGAGGCCCACACAAGAGGAAAGCTCAATTCAAGTTGGGAGAAGAGAGGAGGGGGAGGGGGACTGGTGTGCTCCCACCTAATGGGCACACCTCCTGGGGGAAGGGCACAACAACAAGAACCTTATCTGACACATGCAAACGTTGTAACCTAATCATTTGCACCTTCATACCAATCTAAAATAAAATTTTAAAAAATGGAGGAAAGATGTGGAAAAACATTTTTAAAAAAGAGAATCTCTTGGCTTGGCACCTGTGGCTCAACAGGCTAAGGTGTCAGCCACATACATTGAGAAGGCGGGTTCGCATCCAGCCTAGGCCCGCCAAACAACAATGACGGCTGCAACCAAAAAATGGCCGGGGGTTGTGGTTGGCGCCTGTAGTCCCTGCTACTTGGGAGGCGGAGGCAAGAGACTCACTTGAGCCCAGGAATTGGAAGTAGCTGTGAGCTGTGATGCCATGGCACTCTATCTAGGGTGACAGCTTGAGGCTCTGTCTCAAAAAAAAAAAAAAAGAACCTCTGGGGGGCGGGTAGTGGGGAAGGAGGTACACAATTATAAGAGGGACTTTACCTAACAAATGCAATCAGTGTAACCTAATTCTTTGTACCTTCAATGAATCCCAAATAATTTTTAAAAATCTTAAAAAAAAAAAAAAAAGAGAGCTGGGCAGGTAGTAAGGGTTCAATAAACGTTAGCTTGGCTCAGTCCTCAGCGTCAGCTTGACCCTCACAGATGTCTGCTCAATGTTTACCCCCTTGCTCACTCAGCCATCTATCTATTTACTGCTAGAGGTTGGTGGCTTCCTACCTGTCTCTCTGGTTTATACGAACAATAGTTTTCTTCCTCCCTACAGGGGTGAAGTGAGTCAATTGGCTGGTGAGTTTAGGAGCAGATCTCGAGGGAGGGGTGGGGGCTCAGCCTGGCCCCTTTCTTTTCTCCTCTCAGGGACACAAATCCTGCTCTTCCTCTTAGGGGCGAGTTTTGTGGGAGGCCCGTCCTGTGACTGACTGTGTGTGTGTGGTCTCCAGCACTGCAGAGTTGGGGCAACGAGGACGCCTGCTTCCAGGTCTGTACTGGTGACACCACTGTTACTACACACCTAAGTTTTATTTCCAACAACTCTGTTGATCATAAAATTGGTATTTTGATCTTCAATGATTGTTTCTGCCAGGGCTTACCTTTCAGCTGGTTCTAAATCTGGGCAGGGAAGAGAGCAGTTTTACTCACAGGTCTCCCCTCCAACCCCAGTATCATTTAACACATCTTTGTGTGGTGGGTACTATGGAAAAGACAGGTGAGATCTGAAGGATGAATCATAGCAAACACCAAGAAGATGCAGCAAGGCTCTCCAGAGCCCCAACACCCTTGGAAGGGGCCATGCAGACACGAGAGCCTTCAGGAAGCCTGGGAGCTGGAGGGAGGAGCGGGGTGGGGTGCAGACCTTAGAGGGACTGGCAGGGCAGGCGGGGGCCACATTTGTCCTAAGAGCAGCTGAGAAGCCACTGAAGAGCTGGGCATTCTGAAATATGATCACTTTGGCTGTTGTGCAGAAAATACATTGTAGGAGACCAAAGTGGATGTGGGTAGATGAGTAGGAGTCACATTGACAGGATTTATGACCTCTGTGTGGACCGAAGTGATGGTGGTAAATGTGAAGATGACAGACTTAAGAGATAGTCAGGAGGCAAAGTGGCCCAGACTTGGTGATGGATTGGCTGTGAGCAGTCAGGACGACGGAAGTGTCGCAGTAACTCCAGGGTATTCAGTTTGCAGAACTGAGTGAATGGGAAGCACCCCTCACTGATGTCAGTGACCAGGAGTTGAGAGAGAAAGAGCATGAGTTCATTTCTGTTTGGTTGGGTCTATGGAGCCTTTGAGACATCCAAGTGGAGAGAAAAGGAAGACACCAGGTCTTCAGATCCAGAGTTCGAGGGAGAGAACCAGGCTGAGACTGCTTCCATTCACAAGGCATTGTGCACCATACACGCACTCGCCTCCCTCTATGAGTGCAGATCTATCACCATACAACATGCTAATAGACACACATGCACGGTATGCAAATCAAAGACAAGGGTGTGGTGGCATCACCTAGCGAGAGAGTGAAGAGAGATGGAGAAGAGAAGGTGACCCGAGACTGAGCTCTGGGGCTCTCCAGCAAGTAGAGGTGGGACACAGGAGGAACAGCAACAGGCTGGGAAGCAGCAGCCACACAGGGTAGAAGACACACAGGAAAGTCTGGGAGCCCAGGAGAGACAGTGTTTTGAGAGAATGTTGTACTCAATCGAATGGCTAACAAATGGCTCTGCACTGTTTGTGCTGCGTTTTATCCTCTATATCGAGGTGCTCTGAGGTTGCTTTAATTTTTCTTTCCCACCTGCCTTACTCTGTTCGGGCTGCTATAACAAAAAAACCTTAGATGAGGCAATTTATAAACTGCAGAAATTTATTGCTTACAGTTCTGGAGGGTGGCAAGTCCAAGATCAAGGCAGCAGCAGAGCTGGCATCTATGTGGCACCCGTTCCTCACAGATGGTGGCTTCTCGCCATTTCCTTACCATGGTCGGAAGGAGCAAACAAGCTCCCTTGGGCCTTTTTAAAAATAAGGGCATTAATCCCATTAGTCCTTATGACCTAGTAACCTCCCAAAGTCCCCACCTATTAATACTATCACAGTGGGGATTAAGTTTCAACATATAAATGTTGGAGACCCATAGACATTCTGTGCTGGAAAGTATCTTTCCTCACTTTCTGTGTGCTCAGGGCTTGCTAATGCCAACTCTATTCAACACCCAGGCTTTGCTCAGCTTTATTTCCTCCACTTTGGGCACAAAAGTGAATTCCTAAGGCTCATAGGCAGGGTTTCTCAGCGGCAAATCATAGGTGGAAAAGAAAGTAAGCTCTAAAGCTCTGGGAACCTGATGGGCTATACCAGCTGACAAGGTATGAATGGCAAAAGAAAGAAAAAAGTCTGCAAATATTTTCTGTTTTTCATTTAACTGTTTGAATGTTGTGAGCTGATGCTGCCCCCAAATGTTGTTACAGTAATGAAGCCCTTAAGAAGCTGCCCACTGTGGACACCCCACTCAGAACAGCAGGTGTCATCAGTAGGGGAAGGTGCGCCTCACGAGGGGTTGTCACGGACAGCGGAAATACAGTGGCAGCTAATCACCTTTCTCATTGTATCTGAATGACTCTCATAGGCTCCACTCTGTCCTTTTTACTCATTTTTGGCCCAAGCATTTTCGGGGGACAGTAAAAGTGCCAGCCATCAACACTCTCTCTTCTGTATTTACTTGCAGTTATTAAAGCAAGAGTGGTAAACAACTAGTTATAAACTTCCCATGACCTGGAACTTTGCTCACTTGTATAACCACCATGCCTGGTGTGGCCTTGAGGACTCCAGAAGTAAGTGTTTTATGAATGAATAAATGAAAGATCATCTTCATCAATTATTACACAACAGGGAACTATGCTGTCAACTGAAACAGAGCTACTGAGAACGTGCCACCCGCCAGGACACAAATGTGGACTACGATGAGAGCTTGCTAAAGCCACTGGAGCTTCTCCCTTGTAGTCGCCTGAGCTGAGCAAATGGCAGGGCTTGATCAGCTCCTGGGAGGATGTCACACATGCTAACGAGAAGGAACCTGGGCAAGAGGGAACAGCCAGAACACGCTCTGTGCTCAGTAAACGTTTGTGACTCACCGATGACAATTTGAACACTATCCACATCGTTACATCTACAGAGCCTGCTGTTCCGCCTTCTGGTACACATTATGAATTAGCCAAGGTCACGGCGTGCTGCCTTGCTCACAGCCGCTTCTGATGGAAAACTGGAGAAAGGCCAACTTAATGTCCGTCTGAATGAAGTATGAAAGGGATGACCTTGAAAATTATTAAGCTTGCAGCAGTACCTTGAAAGGTAGTGCCATAAATCAGCAAATATCAGTTTGGAAATGCTGAGATGAGGACAGAGCAGAGGGCATGGTTTTGTAATAAGCGATCCTTGTCTGACTTATCTAATTTCCTTCCAGGCAGAGTTATAAGTCTGGATCAAGGAGAGGGAACAATAAATTATACCACTTTTTTTTAAACAGGCCCCAATTTTCATTTTGTTTTGTATAACAATTTAAAATGAGAAAAACATATTCTAGGGCAGGGATCCTCAAACTACGGCCCGCGGGCCACATGCAGCCCGCTGAGGAAGTTTATCCGGCCTGCCCGGTGTTTTTGCCTCTGCTGCCTGTCCTGTTTAGCAGCGGACTCATCCCGGGCCCACAAAATCTGTTAGCGAAAAAACCATTGGTTGCTTTTCCAAACCAAACGTGTGGATTCACTGGAAAAGTTGCAAAAGGAGTTCCAATTTAGATTTAAAGAGCTTCGTCTCCATAAATAGGACATACAGCTTCTTTTCCGTAGCCCATTTTCTATTGACATTGAAAATGTGGAGGTCAGTCCCTGAAGTCGCCGCCCAGGTCTCCAGCACCGCCTTGGGCAGGCGTCTCCTACAAGCAAGAGCCAGGTGCTGCAGGGTGTGGCAGGGGCGGCCGAGCGCTCCTGCGGCTCCAGCTTCTCCATGGGGCTGGCCTGCGGCGCCCGGATGCTCTAAGAACGTTTCCACTGTTGTTTGGAGGACACATGCATTAGGATTCAGAATTCCTGGAGAATTGCCTTTGTGAGAAGTTGGAAGTATTTCTTTAAATTCTGTCTCTTAGGCTCGGCGCCTGTGGCTCAACGGGCTAAGGCGCCAGCCACATATACCTGAGCTGGCGGGTTTGAATCCAGCCCGGCTGCCAAACAACAATGACAGCTGCAACCATAAAAAGGCCAGGTGTTGTGGCAGGTGCCTGTAGTCCCAGCTACTTGGGAGGCGGAGGCGGGAGACTCGATTAAGCCCAGGAATAGGAGGTTGCTGTGAGCTGTGATGCCACAGCACTCTATCCAGGGTGACAGTTTGAGGCTCTGTCTCAAAAAAAAAAAAAATGCATTTGTTCGTGTCACTCAAAAAACCCACAATGCCCCTTACATGAAGTCTTGGCTCTTTCTCGACTCTGGGGGACCCTAGTTTCATCATCCATACCTTCTTACCTACTGTCTCTCTCACTTGCCTGGATATAACCCTGCAAAGTTGGAGCACAGCCACACTCCTACCTGCCTCATGCTTCTCTCTGGGCTGGAATGCCTGCCCTAGAATCTTCCTCCCCACTCATCACTCTGCGTCTCAAATACAACCCCTGTAGGGACTTAGAATTATTAAATATTTTGCTCTTCTAGTGCCTAGGGTGGTGCTATACATGTAAGCATTTAACACTCTGATTTTTTGGTTTGGTCCCTCGGGTAATCAATTCCACCCTATAGAAATGAAAATTATACTCAGGGAAGAGACAGTCGTGTGACTTCTGTCTGTGTGTCTGGAGCTCAGGCTGGTTCCATTTTGCTAAAGTGCCATCGTAGGGATTCATGCTCCGACTGGAACAAACCCTGGGAAGACTCCGGGTGACTCTAAGCTGCAAGGTCATCTTGGGTTCTGGGCACCCTCAATCAGAAGAGTGTTTCAAAGCTAGCTCTTTCCAGGGTCTTTAGGCGAGACAGAGGCTCACTTTGTCACTCTGGGTAGAGTGCTGTGGCATCATAGCTCACAGCAATTTCAAACTCTTGGGCTCAAGAGATCCTCTTGACTTCGTTTTTCATTTTTAGTAGAGATGGGACCTCACTCTTGCTCAGGCTGGTCTCAAACTTGGGAGTTCAAGTGATCCACTTGCCTCAGTCTCCCAGAGTGCTAGGATTACAGGCGTGAGCCACAACACTCAGCCACCTTTCCTAACTCTTATGAAGCAAGAGTTATGCATAATACAAACCAGGTGTGAGCAAATTATAGCCCTGAGGCCACACCCAGCCCGCTATTTTTGTATAGCTTGCAAACTAAGAATGGTTTTTACATTTTTAAATTGTTGGAAAAAATAATAATAAGAATACTCTGTGGTGTGTAAACATTATATGAAGTTCAAATCTCAGTGACCATAAATAAAGTTGTTTTTGTTTTGTTTGTTTGTTTTGAGGCAGAGTCTCATTTTGTTGCCCTCGGTAGAGCCGTGGCAGCCTAGCTCACAGCAACCTCAAATTCTGGGGCTCGAGTGATCCTATTGCTTGAACCTCCTCAGTAGCTGGGACTACAGGTGCCTGACACACCTGGCTATTTTTTTTTTTTTTTGTTTTAGAGACAGGGTCTTGCTCTTGCTCAGGCTGGTCTCGAACCTGTGAGCTCAGGCAATCCACCCTCCTCGGCTTCCCAGAGTGCTAGGATTACAGGCACGAGCCACTGCCCCAGGCTCATAAATAAAGTTTTATTGGAACACAGCTATGCTGATTTGTTTAGTTATTGTCTGTGGCTGCTGTTGTGGTTCTGGGGTGAGCTGAGACCTTGGATGGAGACTGTGTGGTAGCTAAAGCCTAAATGTTATCTATCCGATGTTACAGAAAACATTTGCCCACTTAAGACATGGTTATCTTTGCTGTGATCTTTCTACTAAACTGGGGCTTTGAGTTAATTGCCGCAGACCAGGGAGGCGGCGTTCACAGAAAATATAATGGGCATAGTGCCCCCTGGAGGCGGCCTTGGATCAAAGCGGCCCCGTGTGGTGGAAAGAAGTCAGGAGGCCTGATTCTTTTTTCTTTCTTTCTTTTTTTTTTAGAGACGGGGTCTCACTTTGTCACCCAGACTGGAGTGGTGTGATCAAATCTTACTTAATCTCAGACTCCTGGGCTCAAGTGATCCTCCCACCTCAGCCTCCCAAGTAGCTGGGACTACAGGCATGTGTCACCACACCTAGCTAATTTTTCGTAGAGACAAGGTTCTTGCTTTGTTGCTCAGGCTGGTCTCAAACTCCTGGCCTCAAGTGATCCTCTCACTTCGGCCTCCCAAAATGCTGGGATTACAGTGTGCACCACCATACCTGGCTAGAAGCCATTTTTAAAGACCTTGTTCAAGGCTGCTCTCTTGAGGGGGTCTAATTCTTTTAACTAGCCCAGTGGCCCAGGTAGCATCTCATTTTATGGAACTTCTAAAAATTAACCCTCGCATACTCGTCAATATTCTCTACTGTTTTGTCTACACTCCCAGCCCCACTGTGCTGGGGACAGATATTATCTATACAGGGCCTTAGGAAAAGCATGGCCTTCCTCGTCTGAAAGACCAGGGTTTAAATTCAGAGTCTTGACTAACTGGATTCCTGAGCATGTTATTAAAACTCACCAAGCCTCCATGATTTCATCTGTAAAATTGGAATGGTCGTTTTTTTTTTTCCCTACAAGTTACTGTGAAATAAAATCTTCTAGCTCCAAGCCTGGCCCCTAATTGCTTATCTCTGTTTTGCACCTTTCATGGGGTTTTGCACTGCCTACTTGTTCTCTAAAAGCCAGTCAATTGCTAGCTAGCTTCCTAAGAGGCAAGTCCAATGTAAACTTTGCCTCAGCCTCCTAAGCAGCAATGCAGTCTGTCCCAGGGCAGTGACCTGCACATGAGCACATTGTCACATGGCGGCTTCAGCTGTGAGGTCTCTAAAGAGTGCCATGTCATCATTATAGTTCACAGCAGCCTCCAAGTCTTGGGCTCAAGCCTCTTCCTGCCTCAGCCTCCCCAGTAGCTGGGACCACTGGCACCTGCCACATCACCCAGATGTTTTTCTATTTTAGTAGAGATGGGGACTCTACCCAGGCCCTGCCCTCCAGAGGCTGAGCATCAGGCAGAAGACAAGAGGCAGTGTTTCTTTAACATTGCGTGCAGAGTGTGATCAGGAGACCACGACCTCTGTGGAACTGGCTGGTTCTTGTCCCATAAGTGCTCGTAGTCTAGCAGGGCCGTGGAAAACCTTGTGCGGAAAGAAATCTGAGGAGGAGTCAGGTTTGGCTTCAAAGGAGGGTGAGAGGCAATGAACAAATTCCGCAGGCTGCAAGGGAGGGGAGCACGTCTAAGCCAGTACCCAGGTGTTGGTAGGAGATGAGCCTGTGGAGGCGGAATATTTGGGAACAGAGTTCCAGCATGGAGAGTTTGTCTAGGGCAGTGGTCCTCAATCTTAGCTGTATGTTAACACAACCTGGGGAGCTTAAAAACCAAACCAGTAGACCATCCAACAAAACAAAACCAAACCCTAATGCTGGGGTCCCACTCTGAGCTATTTGCAGTTAATTGCTCTGGGATGCAGCTTGGGCCTTGGGAGCTTTAAAATTCTCCAATAGAGGACAGGCAGGGGTGGCTCACACCTGTAATCCTAGCACAATGGGAGGCTGAGGAGGGTGAATTGCTTGAGCTAGGAGTTCAAGACCAGCCTGAGCCCAAGTGAGACCTGGTCTCTACTAAAAATAGAAAAACAGGCTTGGCGCCTGTGACTCAAGTGGCTAAGGTGCCAGCCACATACACCTGAGCTGGCGGGTTCGAATCTAGCCCGGGCCCACCAAACAACAATGACGGCTGCAACCAAAAAATGGCCGGGCATTGTGATGGGCACCTGTAGTCCCAGCTACTTGGGAGGCAGAGGTAGGAGACTCACTTGAGCCCAGGAATTGGAGGTTGCTGTGAGCTGTGATGCCACGGCACTCTATCCAGGGTGACAGCTTGAGGCTCTGTCTCAAAAAAATAAAAAAATAAAAAAAATAGAAAAACAGCCAGGCGGTGTGGTGGGTACCTGTAGTCCAAGCTACTGGGGTGGCTGAGGCAGGAGGATTGCTTGAGCCCAAGACTTGGAGGTTGGCTCAGCGCCTGTGGCTCAACGGGCTAAGGCGCCAGCCATGTACACCTGAGCTGGTGGGTTCGAATCCAGCCCGGGCCTGCCAAACAACAATGACGGCTGCAACCAAAAAATGGC